>CM021104.1:645876761-646128924 GCA_007115665.2 Sequoiadendron giganteum | reverse complement strand
TAATGGTTTAGGGTTTAAGGGTAAAGGGTAGAGGGGAAAGAGATAGACTAAGTGAATGAGAGAGAGAGAGACCTAAGAGAAGGAGAGGGGGTATGAGGGAGAGACTTGAGAGAGAGAGAGGGAGAGAGATAAAGGTTACATGGTTTAAGAGTTAAGGGTAGAGGGAGATATATAGAGGGAGTGAGAGAGAGAGACCTGAGAGAGGGAGAGCAGATAGGAGGGAGAGACTTGAGAGAGAGAGAGAGTATAGGGTAGAGGGTTTAAGGGTTAAGGGTTAAGGGGAGAGGGGAGAGAGATAGAGGGAGTCAGTGAAAGAGGGTGAGGGAGGGAGTGGGAGAGAAATATAGGGTAGAGGGGGGAGAGATAGGAGTGATTGAGTGAGAGACTTGAGAGAGAGAGTGTGTGTAGAGGGTAGAGGGTTTAAGGGTTAAGGGTTTAGGGTTACACAGGGGAGAGAGATAGAGGGAGTGACTCTGAGAGAGAGAGATAGATGGAGTGACTCTAAGAGGGTAGAGCGTTAAGGGTAGAGGGTAGAGGTTTTAAGGTTTTAGGGTAGGGGGGAAAGAGATAGAGGGAGTGAATCTGAGAGAGAGATGTGAGAGATGGAGAGGGGGTAGAATGGAGAGACTCGAGAGAGAGAGGGAGTGGGATAGTGATAGAGGGTATATAGATATCTAGGGTAAATAGGGTTAATGGTAGAGGGTAGAAGGTTTAAGGGTTAAGGGTTTAGGGTTAAGGGTTAAGGGTAGAGGGAGAGATATAGAGGGAGTGAGTGAGAGAGAGAGAATTGAGTGAGGGAGAAAGGGTAGAGAGAGAGAGAGAGGGTTAAGGGTAGAGGGTAGAGGATTTAATGGTTAAGGGTAGAGGGGAAAGAGATAAAGGGATTGAATCTGAGAGAGAGACCTGAGAGAGGGAGAGGGGGTAGGAGGGAGACTTGAGAGAGAGAGGGAGTGGGAGAGAGATATAGGGTATATATGGTTAATGGTAAAGAGTAGAGGGTTTAAGGGTTAACGGTTTAAAGGTTAAGGGTTTAGGGTTTAGGGTTAAGGGTAGAGGGAGAGATATAAAGGGACTAAGCAAGGGAGAGAGACCTGAGAGAGGGAGAGGGGGTTAGGAGAAAGAGACTTGAGAGAGAGAGTAAAGGGTAGAGGGTTTAAGGGTTAAGGGTTTAGGGTTTAGGGTGAAGGGTAGAGGGGAGAGGGAAGAGAGATAGGAGTGATTGAGTGAGAGACTTGGGAGAGAGAGAGATGGAGAGAGAGGGAAAGAGAATATTTAAACATTTTATATATTAGTAATATATATATATTTATACATTAACGGAAATATTGAAATAATATTGAAATATTATATATTAAATACATAATTCGGTAAGAGATTATCGCAAATTATTTATTATATATTACATATATAAACTATAAATTATATTATATATTAAATTATGAACTTTATTGAATTTTTTAAATCATATATTATAAATTGTATAACATTTTTTAAACTCATATCTAAAACATATTGAATATTTAATATCCGATTTGAATCAGATATTTGATATATCTGACACAAAATTTAATGCCTAGGGATTAGCCTCTAGCTTCTTTGGAATTTGGTTTGGACCTGCCAATCCTAAGAATTCAACACAAAAAATGTGTTTAACAACTTACCTTGCTTTTCCAAAGTTTGTCCATGTGGCTGGCGACCTTTTTTAATCCAAAATTGATGAAACAAAAAGTGTTTGTAAAGGAGCTTCTCAACATTCCACTAATATAGATTATACTTTACTTTGAATCTAATAAATAATTATTATTCATTTTTTATTAGAATTACAACTAAATTCCTGATTGATAGGTTCATTGAAAAAAATCTATAGCTTTCAAATGGTATCACATTTTTTGAATCCAAAACATGCGTCAAATTCTATGCTTTGCATACTATAGGATTAAATAAAAAAAATCAAGAAGTTTTGACAGAGTTAAGGTGGTCAGACATACAAGTTTTTATATTTTTTTAAAGTTGTAATAAAAATTTCATAATCAATTATTTACTTAGAAAAAAATTACAAAAAATATGCATCACATCCGGACATGAGTCCTCTACTTATATCTAAAATCTTATAAAAAAATATTATCATTTTATTATGGTTTGGGTGGTCAGATAGACGCCTACTTTTTATTTTTTCTTGAAATTTAAATACTACTCCATTGAAATTTCAATTCTTCACCAAATAGATTTTAAAAAAAAAAAATAAACCTAATAGTTTAGAAACTACATTTAATTTTCTACAAATTCTATTCTTACATATTTTTGAAATAATATAAATAACTTATTCAATTTTTTACGTGAAGTTGCCTAACTCTATTTTTTCTGAATTTTCATTGCCACTCAAGGGCCTGTTTTTTCCATGATGATCCTGCACATACCCATTAACATCATTAAGTTGAATAAGCCTCTTGTCCAAACCAATTTTATCTATGAGGTCAATGATACAAACATTAAGACCTACTCCATTGTCTATAAGAGTGTGCCTAATTGTGGTTTCATTAATGATCACCTTTATCTTTAAAGCTTCATATTTACTTTTTTATCTCAAGCAAGGGAAATTCATGTTTAGGGAATGGGATTTTTGACTTTTCCACTTGCATACAATCAAAGGAGCATACTACATCATTCAATTCCATATAATATTGGATATAATTCTTCTTTATTTGTAACATTTCTTGGAGTATCTGATTGTATGTAGGCGATGTTTGAACAAGCTCCCATAAGGATATCTTAGTGGGAGCCTCTTTAAGTTATTCAACTAAAGTAGACTCATTTCCACTATGTAAAGGCAAATGAGGAGAACTAGGAAAATATGTTGAGGCAATGACAATGAAGTGGGAGTGGTTTGTGGTTGCCTACATGTTTGAGCAATGGTATTATAACTTGGTCACTGTGAAACATTGTTACTATAAAGTTGCATTATAAATTTTATGAAATACCTTAGGGATAATAGTTTATTTGTAGGTGGTTCAATGATGGGAGGTGACTTAGGAGGCACGCTATTTAAAGGAGATCCATTTTTTTTCATCATAACCTCAACAAACTTATCTTTATTTTAATGATATCTTAGTGAAGGGGAGTCTAATGTCATTTCATCATCTTCATCTAATGAAGCCACATTACTATTTTTTGAAAGATATGTGTCAATATAGTCATTTTGTTGCACCATGATACCTTCTATAGTAGGAGAGTTTTTAGGAGAGGAACAAACTAGTTGTTCATGACATTCAATGGCTGGTTCTTCTAAAATAACTTATGTATACATCTAAAAATGGTCATTATAAATCAAGCCTATTAATTAATTAAATATGAATTATTTAATTAATCTTCTAAAGTCATCTACATATAAATAAATTTAATTATTTATCTATATTGTTCATTTTTCTAATTCTTCTAGTTTAATTAAATAAATAAGTTTATTTAATTATTGTTGTCTTCTTCTTAATAAAGTTAAATAAATTTAATTATTTATTTATATTAATTATCATGATTATAAATTTGAGTTTTAAAATAATAGAATATTCTGCTAACTCATCCTTTTTTCCATATTTAAATTGAATATTGTAAATATTTAATTTAATACTTTTTCCTCACCTTTCACATAATTAAATATTGTAAATATTTAATTACACATTTTTTTCACCTCTCATATAATTAAATATTAATTATTTAATTATGGAAGCTTCTAAATTCATGTCACACATAAATTAAATAAATTTATTTATTTAATTAGGGATTTACCCTTAACTTTCAACCAACTTTCATAAATTAAAAGACAAATGGCAATTTGTTTCCATTTTTGAATGAGGATGGTTTTGTGGGTTGAAAACATTCCTCCATTTTTCTCTCAACCTTCTACCTATCTCTCAACTTCCAAAATCTCCCACCATTCATCTTGATAGGTTTGAATTTGACTGTTGATCTTTTCCAACTAAATTTTTGCCTCCAAAAATCTATAAATACAACCCCTTTGTAAATAGATTTGATTCTAGATTTTGTGAATTTAGTCTAATTACTATAGTTGCATTCAAATCAGCATTTTAGCATAGCATTTCAAGTTCATAACATAGCATCTTAGTTTCATATCATAGCTCAAATCATTTAGAAATAGACATGCATGTTGCATAATATCATTCTCCTAAGTTGTCATTCCAACAAGTTGTTGCTTACACCAACTGAGAGCCAATAACTTGCACTGAATCCTTGGAGATAGAGGACAATGGAATTCTTTTGAAGGAGCTTCTATTATTTAGAGTTTGTTTTATCTTTTTAATTAGTTTCCTTTGATTTAATGTTTCATTTGTGTATTGGTTTATCATTTTAATTAGTCCACATATTCTCATGCACATTTTTGGCACCCACCATGGGGCCTTGCCCCATTTTTAATATTTTTATTGCAAAATTTTCAGACAGGTGATGGATTGGAGCTGCGGTTTAGCACATACAAGTTGCATTTTAGCATGTATGAGGACTATTTTAGCACATTGATGACCTATTTTAGTGCATTTATTAACTATTTTGGTGCATCCCTTATTGTTCCTTTAGTGCATTTGTTAACTATTTTAATGCATTTATCAGTTCTTTTAGCACATATAGGGAGTGTAAAAATAAATCTTGATTCTAACACCATTCGCGAATATAGATTTTTCTTTTCCGCATTAAGTAAAAATGAAGCAATCCTAGGATAGACACTTAAATATGGAATTAATCAATCCTAGGATAGTCACCAAATGTTATTTTATCATGGTTAAAATGAATCTAATTCTTTTTGTGGAGAACATCTTCACTTAGTGTAGAAAATTGTCATTTGGATTTAAAACTGAACCACTTGTTTGCTGTGATATTTGGGTAATAGGTTTATGCTCTCCCCTATACTGGGTAACCAAAACACCAGATTTACCTTTTTCATTTCTTGCATTTCATGTTTTATTAAATCCTTTAGAAGGCCTACCATAGTGGGAACAAGTACTCACCCTATGGGAACAACCTAAGTGGGAACAACCAAAGTCAAGTTTTCCAACCCACTCTAATCAAAAGTGAATTTTGGGGAAACCCATATTCAACGAAAGTGAGCAAGATAACAATCCCCAAAATATTTGTTCTAAAGATTGGGAGGTCTCTTGAGAAATTTCATCTATTGCCACGCCGAACGTATACCTCTACTATGAACCATAGTGTAGAAAACCAACTATGTCAGTATCCAAACATCATAATAATCACAGTGCAAGGGGAGGGAAGAATTTTCCCCCAAGACACTCACCATATAATTGCCACCGATTATTTGTGCAAGGGATCGATAAATCTAACCTTGAGTATGCACCTGGAAAAGACAAAAACACGAGCGCCCTTTAGGGGGTGACATGACTATGTGACTCGACACAATTTAAGATGTGGGTTATGGTTGCTATGATGACCTTTGTGAAAAATAAGAGTGAGTATGTCTGAAGTGATTATTTTTTTCAATACCCATGAAAATCTCAAGAACATACACTCCTTGTTTAGATTTTAAGATTTGCAAACAATTGTTTCCTCTATATGCCATGCTTTTCTAAATTTAAATCAAATAAAGATCATCCAAAAACATCAAACTATCAAAACATGTTTGTCTCAGTATATTAATTAGATAGTTTAGTTCATCCTTTGTTTGTTTTAGCACATCTGTGCTCTGTTTCAGTGCATTTATGCTCTGTTTTAGTGCATTTGTGCTCTGTTTCAACACATTCATGCTATATTTTAGTGCATGTCTTCTCTATTTTAGTGCATACCTGCAATAGTCCAGTGCATAGATTGGATAGTTTAGTGCATCTACTAAAAATTTTAGTGCATTTGTATTCTGAACCTGGGTAATTTTCTGACACCCGATAATCTACCATTCAGTCTAGTCTTTTTCTATGCTCAGGGTTTAGAAGTCTACAACTTTTTCCAAGAAGTCCCTAGAGAAGAAAAGATTAAGAAGCCAAAGAAGTCTCTCAGTTATAAGAAGCTATTGAAAAGGAGGAAACTTTTATACCAAAGTTGAAAAGTTTTTCTTGAACACAAAACTTTTATTCATCGATATCACGAATTTGTTAGAGGTCTCAGTAGCAATTTTTCCTTAGAACCATTATATTCACGAGCTTTCTTTCAAAGAAGAGCTCTTTCTCAAAGGCATAATCACAGTCAGCCTATTCGGTCCTCTTTTCTCCCCCAACCATAAATTTTGTACTCTACTCGTCCCAATCAAGTTTTGCAATAGAGAACTTAGGAGCATTAGGCATTTATCAAAAATCCTTATTTTTACACAACTACGATCAAACCTCACAAAGTGCAACATCATCTTTATTTTTTATTTTTAGTTTAATTCCCAGAAACAGGATTATCATCCTTTCAATCAAGGAATCATGAGCTAAATATTAGAAATTTCATAAGTCACATCAATAGAATCTTCATTCTATTCTGACTTAAATAGCCATCAAAACTGCACTATTTCATTTTTTGATACAAGTTAGTGGAAATTTGGCAAAAGCTTATGCCTATTGTCACAAGATCTCGGAAGAACATAGACGAGGATGAAAGGGAAAGTACATTAAGCAACATGGGTGATAAAGAAGAATATCCTTTTCACAGACTTCACACTGGGAATAATTTGAATAATGATGAGATAACAAAAGAAATGCTTCAAGAAGTAGAATAGGATCCTCAATTCCATACTCTCATGGATAGGGTTTAAAAAAAAAAACAAGGAAATATATTTCCTTTCATTGGCTAATCAAGGAGCTAAGCTACCTACTAATTTTGACACAGAAAGGATTAGAGAGGATCTTGAGGCCCCCTTTAATTATTTTAGTGCTCTTACTCAATAGATAAGAGCATTACAAGGGAAAATAAAAGAAATACAAGGGGGTACAACAAAGAAATATATTTTGGAGGATATCTACCCATATCCATTTGATAGGAGTCTTACCATGAATCCTTTTCCAAAACATTGCGAGATCCCAAAGTTTGATAGGTATAATGGAAAAACGGATCCCATTGATCATGTTAGGGAGTTTTGGAATATGAGCTTAGAATTTTCTCATGAAGATACTTATCTAATGCGATTCAAACTCTGATACGAACTTATTTATTAACTCCTCAAATGTGCCTTGTTCAAGCGTGGAGTTTTAAAGCTTGATAAAGAAAGTCCAAATTCATACAACAACAACAACAATAGCAACCATAATGAAAATTCATGATTTTGGACTCGAAATAAAAATATTGTGAATGATGGGATGGTAGATGCTAACAATGTGAATGTGAAGCCTACCATTCTTAATATATCATGTGTCCAATGCATCAATAATATTGTAAATTATAGTAACCAAAGAAATAATTCTAACCAAGGAAATGTGACCAACAATCATGGCAATAATTTTGGCAATAATCAAAATTCAAATGTGCCCAGATCTCAATTTTTTTGAAATTGATGGAGTTTTACTCCCCTGGGCCAGTCTTTGGAATCAATTCTTGAAGAACTATTGAATAAAAATGCTATTACATTTACACCACAAAGATATTATGAGCCTCGAGTTAAACCACCATCGTGGAATGACATACTATTATGATTATCATAGATGCAAGGGTCATAAGACAAGTAATTGCCAAGGGTTAAAGAATATCATTTAGGATTTGATTAATGATCATACCATAATGATTGAGGGACATAATGACAATGATGATCATCAGGCATTCAAGGATCCTCTCCTGAATTATCAAAAAGGGGAATCTTCAGGTGACAAAGGAAAAATTGTGAATCATTTCTATGAAACTATTATCAATCATATTTACACCGACGATCAACAAGTCAATGATGAAAGCAAGAATATCGAGAGGTTAAAGCTACCACAAGGGGACATGCCAAAATCATTGTAAAAGGAGGTTCATCTAATTTGGCGATTCCCCCTCCAAGTCAGTACAATTTGGTCGATCAACTGTGAAAACATCGGCCCAAATTTCTATCTTGGAGTTGCTCAAAATATCACCAACACACAAGGACATTCTAGAAAAGGAACTCATTGACACAACTGTGTCTCCTGATCTGGATATCAGTAAATTTCAAGCCATGGTGGGACACTTTTCCACACCCACATGTTTATCCTTTGCTGAAAAGGATGACTCCTCCATGACCCATCCCCATAACTCATCACTTTATCTAGAGGTCATGGTTCATAAATCCTAAATCAGACGTGTTTTAATAGATAGGGGAGCTAGATTAAACATTTGTAATTTAAAATTGGTCCTTGCTTTGGGATATTCAGAGGAATCTATAGATCCATGAAGGAAAATTATAATCAAAGCATATGATGATGAAGAAAGAGCTTCCAAATCCCTCATCATGTTACCAATAAGAGTGGGACCTATTGTGAAGAATACTTTTTGCCAGGTTCTAGATCAGGATTTATCCTATAACATACTCTTAGGTCACCCATGGATCCATGACATGCAAGTAGTTTCGTCTACTTATCATCAATTCTTTAATTTTCCATATGAAAGAAAAGAAGTAACAATATCAGTGGACCATATTAGCAATCACACTTGTTCTAACCTTAGAGCAACTCAGGACACATTTATCTTGCATAATAGAGAGGCTTTGGCCATTTCTACTTTAAAACATAGTGAACAAGTAGGGGAAATGATAAAAACATTTAGCACCAAGTTAAAATTAAAATATTATGGGGTGGGAGAGTATTATTTATGTCTCTCTAATCTACCCATGTCCCCAAGATCCTATGGTCAATCGTCAACATCCATAAAATAGGCTACGACAACTTAAGTATCAGGCACACAAGCTTCGATTCCCATCAACAAGTTTGATGGATTTTTTTTTAAGGTAGATACTTAAGAAAGTGAAACAAAAGACATGAATATCCTTGATTGGCTCTATAAAGATGAAGATGAATAGGACCAACATGTCAAGTTACCCACTGATCAATATGGAAAGGGTTATACAATAATGCAACAAATGGGTTATGAAGGAAATGGCCCTATAGGCAAGAGAAAAGAAGGTATTGTTGAACCTATCCGACTAAAAACAATGCACCCTAGAGATAAAATTGGGTTAGGATATGGTGAGGATGCAAAGGAAGAAAAAATGAAAAGAAATTCCAATGAGGAATTAGCTGAAACAATTCTTAGAATACAAGAAAACAATTTTGGTGCTGACTCTAATGAATATGAATGGGACACCATTTTTGATGAGAAATTCTGGAAGAACAAATAGGTGGATATGGTACAAAAATATAAACCCACACTCATACAAGGGGAAAGCTCAAGGCCTCCACTTTATTATGTCCTACAAAGCAACCATGACTCAAGTGATGATGATTCGATTCAAAATGATACAGATAATCAACAAGAGGAGACCATCATAGATCTTCCCCATAGGGAAAACAATAATAGTATCCTGACCTTAACCACTCATGACCTTACCCAACCTAATGATCCATTTACCTTGGTTCATCCTGAACTCATTGATTGGGAACAAATTACACCAATTGATATCCCAATTTTTCCAAAAACAGGTTCCACCAGCGAGTCACAAGATCAAAGTCTCAGACAGGAAAGTGCCAAGTTTTCCAGCTACAAAATTAACGACATAAAAGAAAGATCTAATGGTGAAAACCTAACAAAGGCGGTATTAGATCATGAAAAGAGAAAAGTAAAGAGTGTATCCAATAGTAAAAACCTTTGAAAGGCACTAGAGGATGGGAAACTTGACACTCTTCTGGAGCACTATCACGGAAGGCCTTCCATTTTGATATAACCAATAGAGGCACTCAATATAGGTACTACAAAACAGCCCAAAGTCTTGCAACTTGCTGCATCCTTGATAGAAGAGGAAATCCCAAGATTCATAGAATTCCTTTAGAATAACCAAATAATTTTTTTCATGGCCATACTCAGATATTCCTAGATTAGATCCAAATCTCATCATGCATCATTTATCAATCAGTTCAGTGGAAAAACCTGTGAAGCAGAAACTTAGAAAAATGCACCCACATGTTGCATTATTGGTCAAGGAGTTAAAGAATTTGTTAGATGTAGGATTCATTTGGTTTATAGACTATGCAGAATGAATCTCCAATATTGTACCTATATCAAAGCCAGATGGACGAATCAAAATTTGTATAGATTTTAGGGATTTAAATAAAGCATGCCCAAAGGATGATTTCCCTTTGCCCAACATAGATATGATTGTAGATTTGACTGTTGGACATGCTATGTATTCACTAATGGATGAATTTTCTAGATATAACCAAATAAATATTACGCCTGAAGATCAAGATAAAACAACTATTACATGTCCTTGGGGTACATATTGTTGGAACGCAATTCCATTTGGACTTAAAAATGTAGGAGCTACATACCAACATGAAATGACTACAATTTTTCATGACATGATGCACACATTCATGGAGGATTATGTAGATGATCTCCTGGCCAAATCACACACAAGGGAAGGACATTTGGCTATCTTTTCTAAAAAAATTGTCAGAATGGAAAAAATTAAAGTCAGACTTAATCCTAAGAAATGCGTCTTTGGGGTGAAATATGGAAAGTTGCTAGGTTATATTGTGTCAGAAAATGAAATTGAGGTGGATCTAGCTAAGGTAAAAGCAATCCTCGATATGCCACCACCAAGGAACATTAGTCAACTACGCTCATTACAAGGACATTTGGAATCCATCAGGAGATTCATTGCACAACTAGTAGATAAGAGTTTACCATTCACTCATATCTTACATAAGAATGTTCCATTTAAATGGGAAGAAAGGTGTGAGGTAGTATTTGATTAGATAAAGCCTTATCTAATGAGTCAACCAGTGTTGATTCCGCTAGTGCAAGGTGAACCACTTATATGCTATATTTCTGCCATAGAAGTGTCCTTGGGATTATTATTGGCACAAGAAGACAAAACAGGAAAGGAGCAAGAAATATATTACATTAGCCGAACATTGACAAGTCATGAGCTAAATTACACTTTCACTGAAAAGGCTTGTTCGGCAGTAGTGTTTACTTCTCAAAAGTTATGACACTATATGCTAGCTCATACAATAAAACTTGTGGCTAAGATTGATCCTTTAAAACATCTTCTAAGGAAACCCTAACTGGTAGATTGGATAAATGGATCATGATCCTAAGTGAGTATGAAATTCATTATGTGGATTGGAAGGCTATTGAAGGATAGATAATAGAAGATTAGTTGGCAGAGGAACCAATGCAACCAGAACATCCAATACACATTGATTTTCCTGACGCTAATGTTTTCACAACAACCATTAAGCAGTCATGGGCACTTTATTTTGATGGCTCCTACACTCAACATGGTTCAGGGGTAGGAATTATTTCTGTAACACCTCAAGGACATACAATTCCAAAATTATCAGCTAATATTTCCTTGCATGAATAACATAGCTGAGTATGAGGCATTGTTAATTGGAATGAGAATTGCATTAGACTAGAGAATCATAAAACTACAAGTTGTTGGTGATTCACAACTTGTCATAGATCAAATCAATGATGAATATCAAACTAAATATGACAAGTTAATGCCTTACAAAAACATGGTGGATGATTTTAAGAAATACTTTGTTGATATCAAGTTCACACAAATTCCACGTACTAACAATAAGGTTGCGGATGCCATGGCTACAATTGCATCACTACTCCAATTTTCAGAGAACCAAGTACGGTACGATTTCCTAGTGGAAAAATTGTTTTCTCCCACCTATGATAATCCAAAAAATCAAATCATTTTTCACCTAACTGGTTCTGATTATTCCTTGTATGACCAAACCTATTCTTATCTAAAAGATACCATTTTGCCCCTAGATTTGTCTAGGAATCAAAAAAGGAATGTCATACATCAATCTTCTCATTCCACCTTAATTGCTAATGTCTTTTACCGACGTGGTCTTGGTGGTACCCTCCTTCGATGTCTCAAACATGATGAATCGAAAAAGGACTTACAAGAGGTACATGGTGGTATTTGTGGGACTCATTCAAGTGGACTAACCTTGGAAAAGAAACTTGTTAGAATGGGTTACTATTGGCTGACCATGGAGAAAGAATAATTCATCTTTGTGAAAAAATGTTCAAAATGTCAGATTCATGGGAATCTCATTCACGCTCTTGCTCAAGAATTATAAACATTCATGACAACATGGCCTTTCGCTCAGTGGGGATTGTATATGGTTGGAAAGATACATCTATCATCATCAATGGACACAAATTCATTATCACAACCACTAAGTACTTTACTAAGTGGTGAAGTTGTTCCCCTAACAACTATTATCGAAAAAAAAAATTCATCATTCATTTTGAACTATATCATATGTCGGTATGGCATTCCCAACTCCATTACTATAGATAATGGAAGACCTTTTAAAAATCAAGATGTTGATGAAATTTGTGAAAGATTTCACATCCAACATAGGTTCTCTATGCTTTATTATCCACAGGGGAATGGCCAAGCAGAGGCTTCAAACAAAACAATTATGAAGATTCTGAAGAAAATAGTGAATGATGTTGGTTGTGATTGGCATGTCCAATTAAATCCAACATTGTGGGCATACAAAACTAGTATTCGCATGCCAACAAGTGCTACCCCATATTCTTTGGTTTATGGAGCAGAAGCTATTTTCCATTGGAAGTTGAGATTCCCTCACTTTGAGTATCACTGAAGGGGCTCATAAATGATGAGGATTACAAAGTATCAAGATTGCAAGAGCTGGAATTGCTTGATGAACAGTGAAAAAGTCTAGCTAATCATTCAAAAGGGTATCAACAAGTTATGTACCACAGTTATAATCATAGAGTCAAACCACAAGATTTTCAAGTGGGTGACTTAGTTCTCAAAGAAAACCCTTGTAATCGGCAAGATCGGGAAAAGAAAGGCAAGTTTGATCCCAATTGGTTAGGACCATTCGTCATCAATTTAGCATATGGGTCGCGGGCATATCATTTATCAACATCAGAAGGGGACCTGCTTGAAGATCTGACTAACAACATCCACCTGAAGAAGTTTTATGTTTGAAAATATCAAAATAGTATAAAAAGTCTTAGAAAAATATCAAAAACAATGTAAAATGTCATGAAAAAATTCATAAAAATGGGAAAATGTCTTAAATAAAATTTTCATCAGGGTTAAAACCTAGCAAACAGGCATCCTTTTGACATACAAAAAAATCAAAAAAAGATCAAAAAATTACAAAAAAAAATACAAAAAAGATCAAAAAATACAAAAAAAGATCAAAAATACAAAAAAAAAAAAAAAAAAGTGCAATAAAAACAAATGGTGAAAACCTGGCAAATAGGAACTTTTTGTAATTTTAGTTGGCTCTTCCATCTATTAAGATACATTCGGCATTATTCATATCTATTTTTCATCGACATCACTAGCCATCACATTCGCATCATGCATCCAAAAATTTCCTTGAAACGACAAGGATTTCATCATGGCTTGATGATTAGTGTTATCCTAAGCAGTAGTTTGTGTCTAATTAGGAGTCAAAGTGCAAGGTTATTTGGGGGCAGTCAACTCTTGAACCTTTTTGGCAGGAAAAATGACAACATGTGTCAAGTATCGGAATATCAGAACACCAAACGAATTATCCAATCAAACTGGGTTTAAACAACAGTTCGACAGGAAACTAAACAAAATTGGACGATTTTGATCTAACTAAAATGAATGAAAAACTTAAAGCATAAGTTGAATTTTTTTTTGACATTTGATGACATCATAACTTTGGAGTGGTTCAAAGATGTGTTGAGCTGGAATCACAAGGAAGGAGTGTGATTTTTCTTTGTTTGATGTCTGTAAGCTAATCACTAATATTGTGCAAATTTGTCATGGGATATGCTCTACAACCTATCATTGATGACATTTCAAGATTTGCATAGGAAAAGGGTTAAATTTTGTCTGTTTATGCAAGCAATACTCAGGTCATCTTGGTTCAATTATACCTCGATGCTTGTATTACCTTGCTACATCAAACATCATGGAAGCAATACTTAGGTCATCATTGGTACTAATATCCCCTTTGATGCTTGTACCAACTTTCAACATATCAAAAGGTTCAATGATGAAAATTACATGCAAAATTGACTCGTGGAATGAAAAATAGTGGAATGGTTTATTTTGGAATTTTAGGTTTGCATGATTCATTTAGATTTGCAGTTAGGGTTGTATGATAGATTTTTGGAGGTTTGAAATGCTACATATCTCTTTTAAGATGTTTATTGAGTATGCTTGGACATTTATTTCATCTCATTTCATTATCATTTTCATATTTCATCATTTTAAAACCTCATTTTTTTTATCATCATTTAGGTTATCATGATCATTTCAATTACATTTGTGCATTTCCATTATCATTATCGTCATTATCATTATTAGGTACCATTCATTTTTATTATCATAATCATTATTACATCATATCATTTATTATTTCATATCATTAATGATTCATCTCATCATTTATTTTGATTTTTCACCTCATTTTCATATCATTTTCATTATCATTTTCATAATCACCATTTGCATAATCATACATTGACAAAAAGAAAGATGCATCCATTGCATACATGCTCCATACATCATGTAGAAAATCATTTATAATACGTCATCATGTTAAATTCATAGAAATAATTTCATTTTGTAGGATCATTCAATCATAAAGCGTGTTCATCAAATTATAATTTACATCATACAAATTTCATCATCATCATATAAGCATACATTGTAGTAAAAAAAAACAATCATCACTATAATTCATATCAATATGCATATATCATCATAAAAACTGCATAGATAATCCAAATAGCATATAGAAACAAAAATGCATACATAACCATTCATCATAGCATAATCAAAGACATATGCATATCAAATCACTGTTGCATATCATAAACTCATCAAAATAAATGTCATGGGTTCAAGGATAACAAATGTCTGAACAAGATATATAAAATACAATGAAAGGGTGTATCCATAATCGTCACTGAGGGGCATCTGGATGTGGAGCATGACTATTGTTGCCTCCGGAGGTAGTATGTCTCGATGGATCTCTGCTACCTGAAGCACCTATCTCTCATCTGAAAGGCTATGACACACTCCTGGTATGACTACGTGAGTAGGAACGTGATCAGGTTCCTGACTATGTATAGGCTATCCTTTGCTCAGTAGGTACCACCTCAAAATATCCCATCCTGTAATACTCTACCTAGCGGGCAGTCTCCAGTCTCTCTTCCACAACCTCTCCAATGGAGGTTCTCTCAACTGACCTCAGGAGTCTCTCTGCGACTCCCTCTACTTGAATGCACTGCTCTCTAAAGTTGTCCTGCTCTGCAATAAGCTGATCTATTTGTGGTTCAGGAGGTGGTGGATGCGCAATCTACATTTGTAGCTAGCTAATAGTAGCATGTGCCTATGCTAGTTGGCTTTGAAGATTCTAAACCTCTGCTTATAGAATTTCAATTTGTCCCTCTAATGGAGCCCAAATGATAATACGTGGAGCCGAAGTATTGGGTTGCTCCACCACTCTATTTGTATGAGGCCTCATCCTGAAGGGTACATCAAAGAAACATCTCTAGGTGCCACCCCCACCACCTCGGTCATCCCCATCATCATTGTCATCATCGTATTTATCCTCATCCTCCTCCTCGTTGACATCCATGGCCACCTCGCCTATATACTCCTCTACTTTGTGTGGCTTCTCTACTTGTCCCTATGCCTCGGCTTGTGCTTGTGCCTATGGCTATCATCATGCCCACTATAAAACTAGTCCACCTAATAGTGGGGTAGGCTCATTTGGACTAGTCAATCTAGGAAATGGATGTGTGCAGAAATATGTAGCATAATCATTTGTCATGTGTGCATCTATGACCTCTAGATGGATGGCTCAAAACTTTGGCTAAAGATTGGTGTACTCTTCTATCGCTACCTCAAGAGTAATGAAGGGACCCCACTCTGCTACATCCTCTTGACATCTGAGATAATGAGCCACACCCTGCGGCATCATTTGAACTCGCCCATATTGCCTAAGTACCTACATAACCAAAAAATGCTCAATAATGAAGGGGGTGCAACCAATCAAGTATCTTGATATACCACAATAGGGCAGCTCTATGTCATCATCGTCCCATACATCAAAATCAAGATATGGTCTCCAGATGACTATGTCCATATCATCTAGCATATGCCGCCAATACTCAAACTTTCACAGCATAGGCTGAACAAGGGGACCTATATACACATATAAATATGGGTGGCTAAGTGGGTGATCTCTTCATACAATAGGGCGGGTGATGGCAATGTGCTCCCATGCCCAGATCTAAAGCAGTGTAACCCCATAAGATATACTCTTCCCATATGTATATACCACCTGATGAAGATCGTGGTATAGATGGGAAAGCATGTAGGATCCCCATGCAGATCTCATCCAATGAAGGATCATGTCCTCCAAAATCTGACCCTAGCCTACTAATAGTCCCTTTGACCTATGATCAGGACAAAGGAAGCCACCAATGATACTTGCCAAAATTGATGGAAGTGGGGCATAACCCTCTACCATATCTCACCATGCAATCTCATATCCACCAGCATGAGGATCCTAGAAGACTCGTCATAGGGCATCTGTACCTCCAATATCCTTGTGATCATAAATCACAAGTGCACCAACTACATGGATTCCTAAAATCCTATACACATCCTCAGGTTTATCAGTGATCTCTCTGGTTGGAAAGTGAAAAGTATTATGCTCACTGTGCCATCTCTCGGCTAATGCAGTCAACAATGCCCTGTTGACCCTATACTAAGGGATCCTAAGAAGGGAACCCAACCCACAACTAACAATGACCCCTATTCTGGCTGTGATAATTTGGGAATCATCTCCCATGTGTAGGGAAATCTCTCTCTGATCTGCAGGATATTAAAATCCTCCTATAACATCAATACATCAGGATTAAATCATCAACAAGGAATATCAAAAACCATCAAGCAAATCATGGCAATCAAGCAAGTGAATCATATCAACATCAACAACATATCATTGCTATTTGTTCTTCAAGCAGGAAGGCAAATTTATCAAACTCTACTATTTTTTTTTCATCAAGCATGGAAACCAATTTGACAACCAATTGGCTCCACATCAACATCATTACTATTTGTTTTTCAATCATGAAAGGAAATTTATCAAAATCATTTTACTATTTTTTTTTCAAGCATGAAGACAAATTTATCAGATCATTACCAAAATCAAGTTAATCTATCCTTGGTGTTATTCAAAATCATCACATCAGTTGTCTAATATAGCAAAAATCATCAAGCAAGTATCAAATCAATCTTAAAATTGCAAAATCAGTAAAAAATGATGGATGCGCTAAAACAGTCTATCAATGCGCTAAAACAGTCAATTCGCTACTTTATCCATGGATGCGTTAAAATAGAGATCGTATGTGCTAAATCATCGATGTGCTATTTTATTAGGTGTATGCGCTAATCTAACACCAAATGCACATGGTCTTCCTCTATGTGCTATTTAACCTATCCTATGTGCCAAACTATTTATCTATGCGCTCTACTATTCCATCAATGCACTAATTTGCATGTGCTAATCTAGATAATCTATGCACTAATCTATGCCTCGCATGCACTAAATCAAAAACCTATGTGCTAAATCAGAAACCTATGTGCTAAAACATAAATTTAAAAATTCAAAAAATTGAAATACTCATAAATAATTCTAAAAAATTCACAAAGGCGGATCATGCAATCTTACCAGAGATCCATATGTTGCTGGTCTCTAATGATGGTGGGCTCTCTCGAATCGGTGGCGTTCGTAGTGGATCGGCATCTCGAAATTCTCTCTCAGAGCTCTGAAAATCACAAAAGGCTATTGTTCAAATGACAATGACTTTTTACCTTTTCCACCTTTTAAGGGGGTAAAAAACGGAAGATATTTTTATTTTTACTATACAATGTGCTATTTCGAGAGATAAATCAAAAAATTTCTCTTCAAAATAATTTCAATTCTTTCAATCATCATCAGTATCATTCAAATCACGCGATTTATCTCCCAAGGGGGCATACAACATCATTAGTTAATTTTCAAAGTCAGGAGCAAGTTTTCAGAATCTAAATTATCTGAATTTTTCTTTGAAGCAATGCATAAAACACATCACTTCAAAGAGGGGCAAAATGTATACATCTAAAAATGGTCATTATAAATCAAGCCTGCTAATTAATTAAATATAAATTATTTAATTAATCTTCTAAAGTCATCTACATATAAATAAATTTAATTATTTATTTATATTGTTATATTTTCTAATTCTTCTAGTTTAATTAAATAAATAAATTTATTTAATTATTACTATCTTATTCTTAATTAAGTTAAATAAATTTCATTATTTATTTATATTAATTATCATGATTCTAAATTTGAATTTTTAAATAATAGAATATTCTGCTAACTCATCCTTTTTTCCATATTTAAATTGAATATTGTAAATATTTAATTTAATACTTTTTTCCTCACCTTTCACATAATTAAATATTAATTATTTAATTATGGAAGCTTCTAAATCCATGTCACACAAAAATTAAATAAATTTATTTATTTAATTAGGGATTTATCCTCAAATTTCAACCAACTTTCATAAACAAAAAGAAAAATGGCAATTTGCTTCCATTTTTGAATGAGGATGGTTTTGTGGGTTGAAAAAATTCCTCCATTTTTCTCTCAACCTTCCACCTTTCTCTCAACTTCCAAAATCTCCCACTGTTCATTTTGACAGGTTTTAATTTGACCGTTGATCTTTGCCAACTAGATTGTTGCCTCCAAAAATCCATAAATACAACCCTTTTGTAAGTAGATTTGATCCTAGATTTTGTGAATTTAGCGTGGTTACTATAGTTGCATTCAAATCAGCATTTTAGCATAGCATTTCAAG
Source organism: Sequoiadendron giganteum (assembly GCA_007115665.2). Classification (NCBI taxonomy): domain Eukaryota; kingdom Viridiplantae; phylum Streptophyta; class Pinopsida; order Cupressales; family Cupressaceae; genus Sequoiadendron; species Sequoiadendron giganteum. Next base: position 646,109,913 of record CM021104.1, on the reverse strand, counting down.
TTCATAACATAACATCTTAGTTTCATATCATAGCTCAAATCATTTAGCAATGGACATGCATGTTTCATAATCTCGTTCTCCTAAGTTGTCATTCCAACAAGCTACTGCTTACACCAACTGAGAGCCAATAACTTGCATCGAATCATTGGAGATAGAGGACAATGGAATTATTTTGAAGGAGCTTTTGTTATTTAGAGTTTGTTTTATCTTTTAAATTAGTTTCATTTTATTTAATGTTTCATTGGTGTGCTGGTTTATCATTTTAATTAGTCCACATATTCTCACACACAACTTCATCACAAGTAGGGGAGTCATCAATGGTTAGATTGTCTTGCTTATCAATGATAGAATTCTCTTGTTGAATAATGTTTTCCCTAGTAGGGGAAGAGAAACAAATATGATTCTCATGACTCATCGATTGGATCTTCTAACACAAAAATATCTTGTTCAAAAATAGGAGAGATATTGGAAGAAGACCTAATTTGATTGTCATAATTTTCCACTATTGTATTCTCTTTCATTAAAGAGTTCTCATAAGGGGGGGAAATGAAATTTTTCTTGGCATGCTTAGAAAGGTAAGATACTAACATTTTGTGCCCAAAAATGAAGAGTTCTTTTATCCACCTTATGCAAAGTTTCAAGAATGTAAACAATGTATGTCCAAAAGTGAAAAGTAATTTTATCCAACTTATGAAAATCATCAAGAATGTAAACATTGTGTATCCAAAAGTGAAAAGTACTTTTATCCCACTTATGCAAAGCTTCACGAATATGAACATTGTGTATCCAAAAGTGAAAAGTAATTTTATCCATATAATGCAAAGCTTCAATAATGTAAACATTTTTAGATTCGATGACTTTTGCTACTGAAATGAGTTTTGGAATGATTTAAAAATGATAACACTAGATGGATGTTTAGATCTAGATGCATAAAACAAAAATTCCTGAAACTTTCTAGACTAATACTATAGGTTACCAGCAAGCATAAGAAGTGCAGAAAACCACAAAAAAGATCAGAAAAGTTAGTTTTTTTAGGCCATGAAGGACTCATTCGCCCAAGGGTGAATGGGTCTCTATACAGGTTTTAAAAAAATGAAAAATACAATTTTTGAGTGGTTATATGTGTTCTCTATTCTATGTCTCAGATTGGTATTTCTGTAATACAATTTTCCAAAATTTAATGATCTAATGCAAGTAGAATTAATGACAAATGATGAACTATATGACAATTTTAACTTAATTTTTGAATGTACATGATGAAAGTCCACTAATATGCAAAATCAATGTGATATTATGCATTTTTTTAAATTTTTCAGATTTACAAGGTAAGTGAAAAAGGATGGGGGGCCAAAAAGGGGTCTTAAGTGGCCACTTTTTTTTGAAATAAAGAAATATTGACCTTGGATGTAAAATTGAGGATAATTACACTCAGAATTTTGAGATACAATAAAAACAAGGATTGTAGTGCTTTGAGTCTACTTTCTAAACTACTATTTTTTTTTTAAAATGGTAGAGATTAAGGGGTTCAAAAGAGGGGTCGAGAGAAATTGGTGTTGTTTTCTTCAAATAAACATAACATAAAAACTTTTGTGGCTCCCTCAAAAGGTTAATTTTTTTTAGTATTTTTAAAATCACTTTGGTGAGAAATTAGCTAACAGTGTGTAGTTTATGCTTGATTTTTTTGATAATTTTTTAATGGATATTTGATTTTTTACTAGTTTTCAAAGTAGAAACTTCTTGAAAAATAGAATTTTGGCCATGCTACCCCTATAAATTTTGAAAACTAATTGAAAATATTTTTTTAAAGTATTTTTAGAATGGATTCTAATTTCTAAAGATGTAATTTATTTGAAATTTTGATGAACGGTTAATTTATAACGAAAAAACACCAAACACTAGTTTTTGCCAAAAAATAGATACACAAACAAAATACATTATAGATCAAAGGCTTAACATTGTTAAAATGTGAAAACAAATTACATCCTTAGGTAGCTAAGAGAGAGCCTAACATTACCCAGGTGTTTGATTTTTTTTACCTTGAAACACGTACAAACTTGATGCTTAGCACAAATGTGATTATGTGAAATATTGTAGAATTTGCAAACATACATCTTTGGATGTTGGGAAGGCACTCCAAGCCTTTGGGTTGGTATTCCAAATAAAATACCAAGCCTAACGCTTTGGTATTCCAAAAGAAATAAATAATGTGAACGAATTAACACATGCTCATGCTATTTCATAGTTTTGACATGTTTTTTGTGTTTGTACCCAAGACTTGCCTAGCAAGACATAACACAAGCACGTTATAATGTAAGATTTTTATAATATGAGTATGTTATAATGCAAGAATGTAATAATGAGATCAAATTATAATGCAAGCACGTTATAATGCACGCACATTAAAATGTGAGTGCATTATAATGCGAGTATGTTACAATGCGAGGACATTATAATGCAAGCACATTATAATGCGAGTGCTTTATAATGCAAGTGTGTTATAATGCAAGTATGTTATAATGCAAGCCCATGATATAATGTGAGCATGTTACAATGCAAGCCCGCGCTATAATGCAAGCGCGTTATAATGCAAGCCCACATTATAATGCAAGCCCGTGTTATAATGCAAGTGCGTTAAAATGCAAGCCCACATTATAATACAAGTGCGTTATAATGCAAGCCCGTGTTATAATGCAAGCCCGCATTATAATGCGAGCGCATTATAATGCCAGCTCGCATTATAATGCGAGCGGGTCATAATGCAAGCGCATTATAATGCCAGCTCGCATTATAATGCGAGCACGTCATAATGCAAGCCCTTGTTATAATGCAAGTCAGCGTTATAATGCGAGCACGCTATAATGCAAACACGCATTATAATGCGAGTGCGTTATAATGTGAGCGTGTTATAATGTGAGTGCGTTATAATGCGAGGATGTTATAATGTGAGCATGTTATAATGCGAACGCATTATAACACGGTTGTGTTATATCTTGCTTTGTGTCAAATTCAAGTTTATTAAATGTATGCATATATATTTGTATGTTTTTATGTTTGTCTCCTTGTATGACATGTATGTATGTATGTATGTATCAATGTATGTATGTATGTATGTAAGATTGTATGTACATATGTATGTATGCTTGTATGTATGTATGTATGTATTCCTATATGTATGCATGTCTGCTTATATGCATGTATGTATGTATTTATTTAGAGGGAGGGAGAATTTTAAGAGAGAGAGAGAGAGAGTTGTCTAGATAGGATGGGTGGGAGAGAGGGAGGGAGAGACCTAAGAGAGAGAGAGAGAGGGAGAGGGGGTGGAAGGGAGAGACCTAAGAGAGAGGAAGTGGGAGAGAAGGGGTTGGAGTGAGAGAGAGAGAGGGGGGGAGATAGGGGAGGAGAAGGAGAGGGGAGAGAAAGAGAGATTTATGTAGGTAGGGTGCCAGAGGGAGATACTTGAGAGGGTGAGGAGGTGAGGGAGAGAGACTGAGAAATAGGGAGAGAGAGGGAGTTAGAGAGAGGAAGTGAGAGAGAGAGACTTGAGAGAGGGAGAGGGTGTGGGAGGGATTTACTGAGAGAGAGGGAGAGAGAGGGAGTGTGAGAGAGGGGGTTGGAGTGAGGCACTTATCTAGGTAGAGTGGGAGGGATAGAAAGATAGGGGAGAGAGTTAGTTACCTAGGTAAGGTGCTAGAGGGAGAGACTTGAGAGAGAGAGGGGGGTGGGAGGGAGAGACCTAAGAGATAGGGAGAGAGAGGGAGTGTGAGAGAGGGAGGGAGAGAGAGAGAGAGGTAGAGAGAGAGGTAGGGATTTATTGAGTGAGAGGTATGTAGAAAGAGGGAGAGGGTAGATAGAGAAAATTAGAGAGAGTAGGAGAGAGGGAGGGAGAGAGAGGTGAGATGGATAGATAGAGAGAGATGGATAGGTGTTGAGGTATTAGGGTTGAGGTTCCAATGTATAGGGTAGAGCATTTAATGTATGGGGTAGAAGGTTGAGGGTTTAAAAATTTAAGAGTTGAGGGGTTAAGGGTTGAGGGTTTAATGATTTAAGAGTTGAGGGATGAGGTTTAGGGTTTAATGATTTAGGGTTGAGGGATTAGGGTTGAGGGTATAAGGTTAATTATATAGGTTTTAGGGTATATGGTTGATGGATTATGGTTGAGGATCTAATGTATAGGGTAGATGGTTGAGAATTGAGGGTTTAGGGTTTAATGTATATTGTAGATGGTAGAGGGTTAATGGTTTAAGGTTTTAATGGTTGAGGGATTAGGGTTTAAGGGTTGAGGTTTTAGGGATTAGGGTCTAAGGGTTAAGGGTTGATGGACTAGGGTTGAGGTATTAGAGTTAAGGGTTGAGGATTTAGGGTAGAGAGTTTAAGGGTTGAGAGCATAGGGTTGAGTGATTAGGTTTGAGGGTTTAGGGTATTGTGTTGAGGGTAGAGGGTATAGGGTTTAAGGGTTGAAGGTTTAGGGTTGAGTGTTTAATGGTTTAAGGTTTGAGGGTATAGGGTTGATGGATTAGGGTAGAGAAGGAGGGAGGGAGTCAGGGAGATATGGAGGGAGAAGTGAGATATAGATGAGAGAAGAGGAGGGAAGGATAGAGAGAGATGAGGGTTGAAGATCCAATGTATCGGGTAGAGGGTTGATAATTGAGGGTATAGGGTTGAGGACCTATAGGGTTGAGGGTTTAAGGGTTAAGGGATTAAGGGTTGAGGGATTAGGGTAGATATTTTAAGGGTTTAAGGGTTTAAGGGTTTAGGGTATATGGTTAATGGTAGAGGGTACTGGGTTTAGGGTATATGGCTGATGGTAGAGGGCACTAGGTTGAGGGTAGAGGGTATAGGGTTTAAGGGTTTAGGGTTGAAGGGTTAAGGGTTGAGGGTTTAAGGTTGAGGGTTGAGGGTTGAGGATATAGGCTTGAGAGATTAGGGTTGAGGGTCCAATATATAGGATAGAGGGTATAGGGGTTTAGGGTTTAGGGTTTAAGGGTTGAGTGATTAGGGATTAGGGTTGAGGGATTAAGGGTTGAGGGTTTAGGGTTTAGGGATTAGGTTTAATGGATTAAGTGTTTAGGTATTACAAGTTGAGGGTTGAGGGTTTAGGGTTGAGGTTCTAAGGGTTTAAGGTTTGAGGACTTAGGTTTGAGGGATTAGGGTTGATGGTTTAGGGTATTACATTGAGGGTAGAGGGTTTAAGGGTTCATGGATTAGGTTTGAGGGTTTAGGGTAGAGGGTAGAGGGTAGAGGGTTTAAGGATTTAAGAGTTGAGGATATAGGGTTAAGGGATTAGGGTAGAGAGTTTAAAGGTTTAGGGAGGGAGAAATATTGAGATAGATAGAGAGAGAGGTTGAGGGTATAGGGTTGAGGATCAGGGTTGAGGTTCCAATGTGTATGGTAGAGGGTTGAGGGTTTAAGGGCTTAAGAGTTGAGGGATGAGGTTTAGGGTTTAAGGGTTTAGGATTGGTGGATTAGGGTTGAGGGTTGAGGGTATAGGGTTGAGTATATAGGTTTTAGGGTATAGGGTTGAGGGAATATGGTTATGGATCCAATGTATAAGATATATGGTTGAGAATTAAGGGTTTACGGTTTACTATATAGTTTATAGTGTAGAGGATAGAGGGTTGAGGGTTTAAGGGTTTAAGGGTTTAAGGGTTGAGGGATTAGGGTTTAAGGTTGAGGGTTGAGGGATTAAGGGTTGATATTTGAGGTTTTAATGGTTCAAGGGTTGAGGGATTGGGGTAGAGAATGAGGGATGGAGGGAGGGAGAAATGGATGGAGAAGTGAGATAAAGAGAAGGAGAGAAGAGGAGGGAAGGATAGAGAGATGAGGGTTAAGGATCTAATGTATAGGGTATAGGGTTGAGGACCTATAGGGTTGAGGGTTTATGGTATGGGGTTGAAGATATATGGTTGAGGGATTAGGGTTTAGGGTAAAGGGTAGAGAGTTTAATGGTTTAGAGTTTGAGGGTTGAGGGTTGAGGGTATAGGGTTGATGGATTAGGGTTAAAGGTCCAATGGATATGGTAGAGGGTATAGGGGTTGAGGTTTTAGGGTTTAAGGGTTGAGGGTTGAGGGATTAAGGGTTGAGGGTTGAGAATTGAGAGTTGAGGGTTTAATGTCTAGGGTATAGGGTAGAGGGTAGAGGCTTTAAGGGTTTAAGGGTTGAGGGATTAGGGTTGAGAGATTAAGGGGTTGAGGGATTAGGGTATAGAGTTTAAGGTTTTAAGGGTTAAGGGTATAGGGTTGAGGTTCTATGGTTGATGGTAGAGGGCAAAGGGTTGAGGGTAGAGGGTATAGGATTGAGGGATTAGGGTTGAGGGTTGAGGGTCCAATGTATCTAGGGTATAGGGGTTGAGGGTTTAGGGTTTAAGGGTTGAGAGGGAAGGGGATATGGAGGGAGAGATGAGATAGAGAGAAGGAGAGAAGAGGAGGAAAGGATAGAGAGATGAGGTTTTAAGATCCAATGTATAGGGTATAGGGTTGAGGACCTATAGGTTTGAGGGTTTAAGGTATTAGGTCATGAGGGTAGAGGGTTGAGGGATTAGGTTTTAGGGTTTAGGGGTTAATGGTTTAATGGTTTAAGGGTCGAGGGCATAGGGTTGAGGGTTGAGGGATTAGGCTAGAGAGGGAGGGATGGAGGGAGGGAGAGATGGAGGGAGAAGTGAGATAAAGAGAGGGAGGGAGAGGGAATGTGAGAGAGAGGGAGTGGGAGGGAGAGAGAGAGGGAGTGTGTGTGTGTGAGAGAGAGAGATATATATAGAGAGAGACAAGAGAGAGAGAAGGAGGGAGTGAGTAAGAGAGATAGATACTTGAGAGAGAGATGGGGGGTTGGAGTGAGATGGACTTATCTAGGTAGGGTGGTAGGGATAATTAAGAGAGAGGGAGAGAAGGAGTGGGAGATAGAGGGATATGAGAGAGATAGAGGGAGTGAGAGAGACCCTAGAGAAGCAGATGGGGTGGGAGGGAGAGACTTGAGATAGGGAGAGAGATATATTATGGTTTAGGGTTTAACAATCGATGTATCAAGGGTTTTTAGAGTATAGGGTTGAGGGATTAGGGTTTAAGGAATAGTTTCTAGGGATAAGGATTTAGGGTTAAGTGAGAGACATATATGGCTAAGGTGGGATGGATGGCTAGGAATATATAGAGAGAGAAGAAACCTCAATATTTTCATAACATGAGTGCATTTTGAAGAAGTTGAGATATAGCCATTTCTATAGCAAGAAAAATGTGCTCACATTAGAGCGTGAACATATTTTAGCTTGCTCTAAAAATGGCAAAAAATAAAACACCCATGATCTCCAATCTCACATTATCTATATTCTCCTAGTTATGCACTTGTTATGATATACAAAAGCTTTTGATGCATTTGTGAAGTGTGCATGCAAAGTGTAGACAGTGAAAAATGTCTTGAATGATATCATACACTCAAAACATGTATACTAACATCATTTCCTCTTGAAACTCATCCTCTTTTTGCTTGATTAATTGAATTAGCCTAGCTAATTAACTAATTGCATCATTTTCATCTGTTAACCTAATTCATCAACTCAAGTTAATTTACTCCTCCTTCATGCTAATATTTCATCTCATTACATTAAATAAATCAAAATATTTAATTTAATTTCCTGTCTTCTTATTTAATTAAATAACCCTAAGTTATTTAATTAAATGTCATTTCATCTTTCCCCCATTCATTAAATTATTTAATTTACTGAATATCACTTTAATTCTTCAATTCCCTAATTGCATGATTAAACCTTGTTTAATTAGCAATTAAACTAATTTTCCTCTAAAAGGGAATATTTCCATGGAATATTCCTTATCTCCTTTTTTGCACAGTTAAAACTTTATTTTCAGTTGCAAATTAATTTTTTCCTCACCTATGAGAATATTCTAAAGAATATTCTCTCTCCTCCAATCATTTAAGAAAGGAATATTCTCACTTGTCTTCTTGAGCAAGCTAAACTTGTGACCTCTTGAGAAAGTTACCTTGTGACCTGTGTGTGTAGGTCAAAAGTGTGTTTGTTTGGAACAAATTAGAACCCTTGATTAATTCTCATCTTTCATTCTCATCTGTTGATGAGAATCTATGATCCATGCCTCCTATTTCCTCTATCCTTGACCGTTGATTAATCCTTTTGATCTCAACCCTTCATTTTTTATTTTCTCTCCTATAAATAGGACACTATTTGGAGACAAATGGATCCATCTTTCAATTTGAAACCTATGTTGTTGAATTCACTTGCATTCACACTCTCAATTTACTCACTTTGAACTTTTTTTTGTTCATTTTTAGTTGCATAATAGCTTAACACATCCATTAATGGCTTCCATGCATCCATATTAACTTGTTTATAAATTAGGGTTTCCATATTTTATCTTAGAAGTAGCTTAAATTAGCTTAGCAATTGCATAGTTAGATCAATTTTAGCATAAAATCACGCTAATTTAGCTTGCATCTGTGAACCCTTGATTCATAACTGCACAAACACAACAAAAAAACATGTTATTAGATCAAAATGAAAGATCAAAGAAGGATTTCCCATGAAATCCATTTATAAAACTTAGATAGAAAGGAAAATGAAGACAATGCAATAAACCAAGTTTAATCTATCTAAGCTAAACAAACACTTGATTCCATGGGGGAATTGGTGCCAATTGATGTGTCGAAATTGGCCCTTTTCCAAATCCTTAGTTGAAAATGTTTATGATGTGTGGATAGTTCAATCTCCTTGATGAGATTTTAGCATAACCTAGCTATAGAATTATGAAAACTATGGATACTTGAAGAGGAATGGGAAAAATTGGCTCTCAATGCGAAGAGAGTAACTTTGCATGAGATTGTGGATGTTGAATGAGAGAAATAACCTTTCATTTATATATTTCCAAATTGGAAGAATTAGGGATTTGGATGAATGTGGGATCACTCAACATCCAATGGCCAAGTGCCACTTGTCAAGATGTGAAAGGTTGATGGTTGTGCACATATTGGCCAAAGTGCCAATAAATGCAATTAGGTGGAATTTGAAATTGAGGAAATGACATGTGAGAGGGAAAAAAGAATGAAATAAATTTCACTTGGCTCAATGCACAAGGACATGTAAGAGGAGTGAATTCTTTGTTGGAAGTACCCATCCACTTGGACTTTTTGAATTCAAACTTGAGGGAACATTCTCTTTTTATGCCATGTGAAGGAAAATAGAGATTTAATAAATGAGTTAAATCCATTTTCATGTGCAAGTTGAATTCTCTAGAGGATTTTAGTGATATATATTAACTTAATAAAGATTTGATTAATTTAATGAGAGGTTAGGTGCTCTGACTGTTCTGACTTAGATTTTAAGATTGATTTAAATAAAAAATGAGAGGAAAAATTAATTAAATAAATGTTTTTGATTTATTTAACTAAAAGGGGAAATGTTTTTTAAATTAAATAAGGTTTAATTTATTCAATTTAATAAGAAGACTTTAGAGACTTTAATCAAACAAAATTATTTATTTAATTAAATTGAGATATAAGGTTAATTAAATTAAATTGATATTCAATTTAATCAACACAGGAGAAAGACTTAATCAAATAAATAATGATTTATTTAATTAAGAGAAAAAAGGTGATGATAATATGAGAGTGTGATTCTGGAAGAAATGTTGTTAGTAGTCGGGATCAAGTGCACTGAATCGAATCTGTATATTTTCCATGTCTACAACATCATGTTTAATTTAGCATAAATCAGGTTTTCACCCATTTATCACAATGGTTTCATCGATTCTCTTCCATAAAATTGATTGAAACAAGCTCAATAATCACGGGATTTGGAAAGGGTCATTCCACATCAACATGACACCGATTCCAAAATGAGATAAGTTTCAAATGGGCTAGAATAGACATTTAATTGTTTTTTCGAAGTTTACAATTTTTAGTTTCAATAAATGTTTAGTTTAAACTTTCAATTTGAATGATCTTGTTTGAGATTGAGGTTTAGTGGATAAATTATGCTTTGACTCACCATGAATCAAGTGTAATCGACCCACCTTGAAAATCCTCATCTCACACAAAGTTTTAATATTCTACCACCTTTTTTATGATCTTTCCACCACCTTTGCATGAAATAATAGAGTTTTCACTTTGAATTTGATATATATCAATTCAAGTGTAAAACTCAAATTGTTGAGGAGTTTGATGCAAGAAGAAAAAAAGGCTACATATTTGGGTAGAAATCCTCCATTTGAATCTCTGTTTTTTAGGTATGTGAAGTCTTTACACATTTTCTTTACACTTTCCATAATTCTATTTTGGCTTGCTTTAATTTTTTTATTATGCATATTCCATGGTCATCATTATTTATTTTTCATTATAACCTTAACCCATCTTGTCACGTTATAAACTACACATTTCTTTACACTTTCCAATTACATTTTTAAACCACATCTCTTTAAGGCATTTTGTTAAACAATTGACCTACCTTATGTATGCTTCTAGATTTTGTATACACATATATATATGAGAGTAGTTATAAGTATGTAATATAATACATCATTTCTCAATCCTTTTTTATGGATGTGTGTGCTCCTTTCCAAAGCTTTCATTTTGGTAGTGGCATGGGGGATGTTGGAAAATATAGTGGAATTTGGTATTACACTTAGAAATTGAATTTGCTTTAAATTTTATAAAGCCTTTTCAACAAATCTATTTTGTGCATATCCTGCAATCATTCCAGTCCATGAGGACATATCTCATTGAGGAATTTTGTCAAATAGTTCTACCAAGTAGTTGATTTCCTTGTCTATGCTACCAAATTTTCCATACATGTCTACCAAATAATTTTATCAAACAACATAGACAAGGTAATCATCTATTTGAAAAAATGCCTCAAAGAAATGTGGTCTCATGGTGATGTTCATTTTTTCAAACATCTGATTACCTTGTCTATGCTACCAAAATTTCCATGAATGTCTACCAAAACATTTTATCAAATAACATAGACAAGGCAATCAACTATTTGAAAAAATTCCTCACAGAAATGTGGTCTCATGGTGATGCACCCTTGTCTATGCTACCAAATTTTCTATGAATGTCTACCAATTTTTTTTATCAACCAACATAGACAAGGAAATCAGTTGTTTGAAAAAATTCCTCAAAGAAATATGGTCTCATGGTGATGCACATCACCATAAGGGCAGATTTGTTTGAGGTATTTTTTCAAATAGTTGATTTCCTTTTTTATGCTACAAAGTTTCCATACATGTCTACACAATTTTTTTTTCAAAAAATACCCCTTTCTTTCAATAATTTGATTGATTGTTGGATACTTTTTTCAAAAGAGGGAGTGACCCTCATTCTCTACAAAATTGGAATATAGTCCTCCCACATTAATAGATCTTCATCTATTTTTGTTTTCATCTCTATTTATAAACTTACCTCATCACTATTGTTATGATATATTTTTAATGTTTCTTTTATTACCCTACCTACAAGGGATTGTAACCCTTCTCTCCACTCTTTCATAGCTAGGATAATTCCTTTTGGGTATGGGTTTCAAGTCTCTTTATTCAAGGCTACTAGAAACATGGGGATAGGTGAAACTAAGTAAGTATGAAGTTAATTTCCCTACTTGATTTTTAAGTTCTTCCTTTTTGTTCTCATCCTTTTTCATTCTCTCAAGTATAGTTTCTTTCGTTCTTGAAGATTCTCTAGTTTTCTTCTTTTGTTCTTGAGCCTTAGGGTGTATCTCCAACATTGGGTATGGTGCTTCTAACCATCCTATTGATCCAACCACCATGTTTATAGCTCTATTTTCAATATAATAATCCTTTGGACTTGACCAATCCACTTCCTCTATAGGGTGGTCAAATATCCTTTCTATGTTGTACATGGGATGCAAAAATTTCCTATAAAATTCTTATTCCCTGAACATCATCGTGAGACCCCATTTCTATAAGGCATTCTTCCAAACAACCCACTACCTTGTCAATGCTACTGCATTGGCAAGCTAGTGAGGTACCCACTATCTCGCTAATGCAATAGAATTGAAAAGGTAGTGGGTTGTTTGAAAAAATGCCTCATAGATATGGGGGATCACAGTGATCTCCAAGGAATAATAATTTTATAGGAAAGTGCTACATCTCATGCACAACATAGAAAGGATATTTGACCACCCTATAGAGGAAGTGGACTAGTAAAATCCAAAGGACTATTATATTGACAATAGAGCTATAAACATGGTGGTTGGATCAATAAGATGGTTAGAAGAACCATACCCAATGTGATCCCCCATTTCTATGAGGCATTTTTTCAAAAAAATCACTACCTTGTCAATGATACCACATTGAAAAACTAGTGAGCTCACTAGCTTGTCCATGATACTAAATTTTACATACATGTCTACCAAAACATTTTGGTCAAAAAATTCAGATACCTTGTCCATGCTTCCATTTTGTGCCTATCTTGCAATCATGGAATTCCACAAGACCACATTTATTTAAGGTATTTCATTCAAAAATTCATGTGACCTTTGACAAGCTATTGAGCTCACTAGCTTGTTAATGCAGTAGAATTGACAAGGTAGTGGGTTATTTAAAAAAATGCCTCATAAAAATGGGGTCTCACAGTGATGTACATATCATGATGATGTACATCATGGTGATGTACATATCATGATGATGTACATCACGGTGATGCACATCACCATGATGTACATCACCGTGAGACCCCATTTCTATGAGGCATATTTTAAACAACCCACTACCTTGTCAATTCCACCGTGATGCACATCACCATGAGACCCCATTTCTATAACATATTTTTTCAAACAGCCCACTACCTTGTCAATTCTACTGCATTGACAAGCTAGTGAACTCACTAGCTTGCAAATGGTACCACATTTTAAATGAATGTCTACCAAAAATTTTTGTCAAACAATTCACATGCCTTGTCCATGATTCCATTTTGTTCTTGTCTTGAAATCATGGAACTCCACAAGACCACATTTATTTAAGGCATCCATCAGAAAATTTATGTGACCTTTGACAAGCTAGTGAGCTCACTAGCTTGTCAATGAGGTAGAATTGATAAGGTAGTGGGTTGTTTGAAAAAAATCCTCATAGAAATGTGGTTTCACAGTGATGTGAAATGGGGTCTCATAATGATGACATCACCATGATACCCCATTTCTATGGGTCATTTTTTCAAGCAACCCACTACCTTGTCAATTCTACCACATTGACAAGCTAGTGAGCTCACTAGCTTGTCTATGGTACCACATTTTTCATACATGTCTACCAATTTTTTTTGTCAAAATATTCATATTCTTTGTCCATGAATCCATTTTGTACAATCATGACATTCCATGAGACCACACTTCTTTAAGGCATTCCATCAAAAAATTCATGTCACCTTTTTCTATGCTAGAAATACTCTTCTACAGGATGATTGTAAGTATTTTGTATGAAGGGTTGAATGACATATATTTCATGTATTTGTATGGATTTATTTATATGAAGGGTTGAATGAAATATACTAACATTACAGCATATGAGGATTTTTTTACACTAACAAGATCAAGTGAGCTACACTCTTTCCTTAGCTGAAATATAGGTTCATAGAGTATCCATACTTGAAAGTTGGCATGATTTTGTTCTTCATGTACAATTCAAGCATGGAATAAGTGCAAGTCAAAGGAATGGGTTGATGAATGGTGGTTAAGTTATCTTATCGCACATCACATATATCGGCCTCAAATGGCATTAGAACTAACACAAATGGAATCATCAGTTGATTTTGACTACATATTAGATCTAGTTCAACCAGTTAATATATCCACTTGAATATTTTTTGAAATTCCTATTGTTATCTTACTTTGTAGTGTATTTGTAATGTTGACTAATTTCATATAATTTGTCACACATATCAATGTAGGGCATGTTTATGCAGTTATTGTAGATGAAGACAATGAACAAGGAGTAGATTATTAATTGTGTCATTGTGTTGAAGCCAAACAAAAATTGGAGGCCCCAATTATAGATAAAGAAAACGTTGAATACCCTATAGGCTCATTGGTTTTTACTGGAACCTAGAAGGTACCCACATAAGAGTGTTAATGTTTGGTTGTTTCAAGACTTTGACATGCATCGAAATATTATTCATTACTCAAACCTTTTCATGGCATCCAATTTTCATGTGATCAAATATGGGGGTAGACCTTTGAACAAGACCTTGTGGAATATGCATGAGTCTAACCATGAGGCAATACTTGACACAATAAAGAGTAGAGTAGACCTAGATGGTTCACTAGATTAATTTGTAAGTATGTGCATTGGTTCTTATTAATTTTTAAGTATGCATATTAATTTGCATTAAAATTTAGAGTATGCACATCAAGATTAGTTGATAGTTAGACCTTTAGTTTCTATATTTAAATTTTACATATGTTTTGGTTCCAATTTTGTATATATGTTTTGGTACAAAGTTTACATATGAATATTGGGAAGATTATATGTTTTGGTTCAATGCTTAGCACAAACAAGGTAATGGGCCCTATACCTTGCCAATTTCACCCACTAATTGGGTGAAATTGGAAAGGTAGTGATTTGTTTGAAAACATGGGTCCAAGAAATGTGGTTTGATGGTGATGTACATCACCGTGAGATCCCATTTCTTGGACCCATTTTTTCAAAAAACCCACTACCTTGCTAATTTTATGGTGATGTATCAAATTGCTTCTAGTGTTGACCAAGCTATGTGCCTTTCATGTATGCACATTTTACTTGTCAATTCTCTACTTCTTATTTTATTTAACTTGAAGTCTTTATTTTGATCTTTACTTTTTATTACATTCTTTCATGTTGAAGAAGTGGAGTTTTGCAAACTTTATAGATAGGAAATATTGCATGAATTTTTGTCATGCTTTGTTATCTTAAAAAAATGTGATTTCTTATGTATTCATTCTTATTTTTTTGTGTCTAATCATATCATGATATCGTTGGTGATTCATGACTCATTTGGTATGATTTCATGTTGCTATATCAAATAAAAGGTGCAATAGGTACACTAGATT
Source organism: Sequoiadendron giganteum (assembly GCA_007115665.2). Classification (NCBI taxonomy): domain Eukaryota; kingdom Viridiplantae; phylum Streptophyta; class Pinopsida; order Cupressales; family Cupressaceae; genus Sequoiadendron; species Sequoiadendron giganteum. Next base: position 646,094,864 of record CM021104.1, on the reverse strand, counting down.
ATGTTGATTGAGGTGTAGGGGTTCACATTTTATTCAATCATGATAGTTGAGGTTGTGGTCTAGTAAGTATTTTTTGAGTGTTTACATTCATAGTACATTGGTAATAGTATTAGGTGTGTCATTGTAATATATCATGAGCTTATTAATTTTTCTTGTTGTCATATTGAGCTTAGTTTCAAATCCTTTTAATCCTTGTTAATGAATTATGTATGTGATTCTTGTTTGAAAACATCTTTGTTAACTATGAATTCTATACCTGCCCTTGGATTATATGCATAACTACAAGTATGATAGATTCCTACTTTTATGGTTTCCTATTGATATATCCCATTGAGATCCAACCTTGGTCTTAGTGAAATATGGATATGTTGAGTTAAGTAGATGCAAGGAAATCTTATGAAGCTATGGTGCCATGTTCATTGACTAGGAGAAATCCTACCAACTATACATTTCTATGTAAGATTATGTTTGACTCATCCTTACTAAATGGACCCTTGAGTGATCCATAGTGCAAACCTATATTGTATTTTTCATCCTCATAATTATTATTAGTAACTTTGACTTCAATTAATTTTTATGAGTTATGCATGATCACAATCATAAAAGGGGCAACAATCTCATGATAAAAATCAAATTTTAAAAACAAGAGTTATAAGGGCATACTTGAAGGTGTTTGAATACAGTCACTAAAGACAGACTACACAAAAGGTTGTAGACGTTAGTTAAAGGGAGTGCAATTACAAGAGGAAAGATAGTCCATAAGGATTCAAGAGGGTAGTCCTTAGGTCTTAAACACAATGAGTTGCATATAAATATTAGAGGATAGTCATACAAATGATAGTTGATAAAAAGAAACAAGGATGCTTCATAGTACAATAATATAAGGTCTAATAAACTCACAAGGGGGTAGTCCTTTATCAAGTGAATAGGGACAATAATTAATTTGAAGACCTCAAGAGTCGTGTCTTTGAGGCATTTTTTGAACCACACTAATGCATGCAAAGAAAAGGTTGTTTATGAGGAGTTGTAAAATATTTACAAATGGTGAATAGTAACAAGAAAGGAAATGTTTGTAATGGATAGAAAGTATCTATGTTGGTCTAGCATTGTTAAGCATTCATTTTAGTTCTTTTTTCATTGTTATGCTTGTGCAAAGAGGTATTTGATCTGTAAAGAGAATTTCATTTCTTAAATAATCAAAAAAATACAAATATTAGTGGTTGTATAGGTCTTACCATTGTATAAATTCAAGAGGTGTCATTTTTTATAATTTAGAGTAAATACATACAATGCTTATATTAGAACTTGAATCCAAGGATATTCAAGTTCAAAGGAATGTTAGCAGTTGTTGTTGACTTCAAAGAAGATGTTGCTCCCTGATATTCAATTTCAAAGGAATTTTTTCAAGGTTGATGTAGGTTTGCATGTGATATCAAGTGTCCTTAGACACCCTATAGGTTATGAGTTTGTATCCCTTCACGTCGAATCACTATGAGCTACATTCAACCATATCAATCCTTTAAGAGTCCAAAGTGAAAAATGGATGCAATCTTTGATGGGATATTACTTAGAAACCATGATGCTTAAAATCTCTCCATTTGAGGCTACGAGATCACATTAGGACCTCTATAGTAACCTCTCTCAATTTTTGCTATCTTGGAGGTATTTTCTTGAGGTGGAGACTTTTCAGTTGAGGAAAAAGTTATCAAATGCAAGCAGTGTAAAGTTGATGCAACTCATGTGAACAAATGGACTATTCCAACTGGTTTAGATGGGTATTTTTACACTAGGCATGGTCCTTTTTCACACCTAAACACATTAATCACTCTGAGCTAGATTCAATTGGCTCGATCCCTTCAGAGTCCAAAGTGTAAAATGGCTACAATCTATGATGGGCTATTACTTAGAAAATTTGATGCCTACAAACTCTTTTTCTGGGGCTATGGGATTATATTAGACCCCTCTACAATAAAATCTCTCAGTTTTTTCTATCTTGGAGGAGTTTTCTCGTGGTGACACATTTTCACTCGAGGAAAAAGTTGTCAAATGCAAGTAGTGTAAAGTTGCAAAGTGGTGCAACTTTCATTGTACAACTCATGTGACCAAATAGACTATTCCAATAGGTCTGGATGGGTATGTTTAGTCTAGGAATAGTCCTCTTTCACACTTAAACATGTTGAATCACTCTGAACTATGTTCAACTGACTTGATCCCTTAAGAGTCCAAAGTGAAAAATGGCTGAAATCTTTGATGAGATATTACTCAAAAATTGTGATGCTTAAAAGATATTCATCTAAGGATATGAGATCATGTTGGGACCCTCTACAATAACCTCTCTTATTTTTTCTATGTCGGAGGTGTTTTCTCGTGGTGATGACTTTTTAGTTGAGGAAAAAGTTGTCAAATGCAAGTAGAGTAAAGTTGCAAAGTGGTGCAACTTTTATTCTACAACTCGTGTGACCAAACAGACTATTCTAATAGGTCCATATGGGTACTTTTATGCTATTAATGGTTCTATTTTGCACCCAAACATGTTGAAACACTCTAAGCTATGTTTAATTAGCTCGATCCCTTAAGAGTCCAAAGTACAAAATGGCCCTGTAATATTTGATAGGTTATTACCTAGAAATGGTGATGCTTAAAAAATATCCATCTAAGACTATGGGATTTATTTGGGACCCTCTACAATAACCTCTCTTATTTTTTTCTATATCAGAGATTTTTTCCTATGGTGACGACTTTTCAGTTGAGGAAAAAGTTATCAAATGCAAGTAGTGTAAAGTTACAAAGTGGTGCAACTTTTGTTCTACAACTCATGTAACCAAATAGACCATTCTAATAGGTCCATATGGGTACATTTACACAATTAATTCTCCTCTTGTGTACCCAAACATGATGAATCACTCCAAAATATGTTCAATTGGCTTGATCCCTTAAGAGTCCAAAGTGTAAAATTTCTGCAATCTTTGACAAGTTATTACTAGGAAACTGTGATGCTCAATTTTTTTTTGTCTAAGCTACGAGATTGTGTTGGAGCCCTCTACAGTAACCTCTCTCTATTTTTTCTATCTTGAAGGTGTTTTCCTATGGTGATGAATTTTTAGTTAAGGAAAAATTTGTCAAATGCAAGCACTGTAAAGTTGAAAAGTGGTGCAACTTTCATTTTTCAGCTCGTACAACCAAACTAACTATTCCAACATGTCTGCATAGGTAAATTTACACTATGCATGGTCTTATTTTTCACCCAAACATGCCAAATCACTCTGAGCTATGTTCAATCAACTCAATCCCTTAAGATTCCAAAGTGCAAAATGGCTACAATCTTTGATGAGCTATTACTCGGAAACCATGATTCTTAAAAACCATTTGTTTGAGGCTACATGATCACATTGGGACCCTCTACAATTAGCACTCTTGGTTTTCACTATCTTGGAGTCATTTTCTTGTGGTGATAAATTTTTAGTTGAGAAAAAACTTATCAAATGCAAGCAGTGTAAAGTTGAAAAGTGGTGCAACTTTCGTTCTACAAATCGTATGACAAAATCAACTATTCCAACATGTCTATATGGGTATTTTTATGATAGAAATGGTCCTATTTTATGCCCCAAAAAATTGAATCACTTCAAGCTACATTCATTTGATTTGATCCCTTATGATGGCATGCAAAACAAAGGAAAGAGAAAGATTCACATGACAGTTGACAAGTCTAAGTTTTCCACACCAAAAGCATATGATTGCATGAAAGAGGTAAAATATTTGGATGTCAAAATGGTTAAGGAGATCCTAAAACTTTTCATTCTCGAAGGGGTTATGATCCATTTAATATGTGGATCTCATACTAACATTGAATTGATTATTATTAATATTAATATTTAGGTAACTTTCATGTTCCTATTATGGCTATAATCACAAATGTGAAGGCTACATCACTCTTAAAATCTTGTATGATCATCCTCAAGTATAGAAAGGGTAAGACATTTTTTAATTATCCTCTTTTCCATTACAAAAATATGGTTGTTGTAAAGAGGATATTTTTCAAGATTCTAATTTTTTTTTAAAGATCTATAGCTAAACCTAATCATAGGTCAATTGAAATATGAGCTTACATGCTGGCTTATGACCTAGCTAAAGAGAATCAAGAACAATGACGTTAATAAATTCACACTATGGCCTCGACCATAAGTAGAAGCTAAAAATACCCCAATGAAGAGGTATAAATATATGTTGATACATGAGATATTACAACCCATATTCCTACTCCTTCATAATCATATCAACCATTCTAGAAGAAATTTGTTGCATATCACCTATAATTAAAAAATGCATTATTTGAAGAAGCTAGGTTGAAGTGAATATAAAATAAGTAATTGGTGAAAATATGGGCAAGAAGTTGGACATAGGGTGGAAAAAACAAGTCACTTTTCCTTGGGTAATAAATGGGATGACATATAAGAGAAGGATCATTTCAATCCTACATCTTCCTTCACTCCAAAAAGCCTCAAATCTAAGTAAGTTAAATAGCAATAATATCATTTGGTGATGAAAAAGGAGTAAAAATAAAAACCTCCAAGTTTCCAAACCAAGTAGCTAATCACATAGGTAGATTTGGTGCTAGAAACATTCACAACCTATGCATCTATTGGACCATATATTTCATTTAAAAGTATCTTGACCCAACTCCAATGAGTATTTTAAGGAAAACAAAAGAAACAATTAACTCTATCTCTTATTGCAGAGGAATCTACCTAAAATTTCCTACTGCAAAGAATGAGAGGTTCCATCTCCAAAAAACTAACTATCAAATACATTGTAACCATCCAAGAAATAATAAAATCATCCAAGACAACTAAAGTGAAAACTAATGACTCCTTTGAATCTTAGTAGGTTCCCACCACAAACTAGAGCTTATTTTAGAATACTGCAAGTGAAGGTGAGGACATAGAAGGGGAGAAGGGAAAAAAATGAGAGAAGTGATGATCCACCTATAAAAATGGGATATGAAAATTAGAAAACAGAATAGAAAAGCATACAAGAGCCATTAGAAGTTTGTATAGAGAAGGTACAATAGGTTACACTATAAATATCTATCTTCCCTCTCCTCCTTGATTTATCCCTTTTAAATTATTCCTTGGATTCCATATTGAATTAGCACATAATTAAATGATATTTATCATTGGTTAATCACTTTTGGAAACATTGAAGTTATTTAGCATCAATAAATAAATATTCAAGACAAACCATGAAGGATAGAAATTATCAATGCTAGGGCTAACCAATTAATAAGTATACACATGAATAAGTGAAGAACAAGTCATCAAATACGCGTAAGCCTTGAAGTATAAACATTAATACCTAGTATACACATTAATACAAAGTATATGAATGAATACAAGGTATATGCATGAAAACACATAATTCATAAATTATACACATAAGTTGTAAAGTATACACTTGAATACACATAACTCATATCTATTGAAGTGTGTATTTATAATGAAAATATGGACGCAATCAATATAAAATATTTTTATTAATCAAATATCCATGTAGGCATACATCAATATATATTGATATAAGTATAAAATATATATAAAATATCCATATATGCTTACAAGAATTCCATATAGGCATACAAAAAGGGACTCTGGAATCAAAAGTCATTACTCTCTAAGATCACAAAATTTAAATCTTGCCCTTTATTGCTTGGGTGGATGGTGATAATTCTATCACTCATTTACTTTGAGGTTGAGGCATGCTACTGGTTCTCCTCCTAGGTTTTAGTTCCTCATCAATCCTTATCTATTACAATAATCAATAAATACATTAATATATAGAAATTACATTATGAAAAAATGATATATTTAACAAAATAATCAATTACTACCACTATATGATCACTCTCCTCAAGGGAAATATTTTCATTCCCATTATGTGTTGTGTTGAAGTCCTATAGAAACCATCCAAAGAGAAATTAAACTACGAATCAATAATCATTTGATTCTTCACTAACTAATAGCTATAAAAATTATTGTAATTTTAAATTTAGTAATCTACCTCATAACCCCCATGAGAGGCATTGAGGAGTCTATATAAAAAGAAACACCAAGATCCATTGCCCTATAAAAATCTAGAGGTGTTTCTTCTTACAACATCTGAAAATAAAACAACAAATTATTCAATCACGAAAAACTACAATAATGATGTAGGTCATGGCTTATAATGTATGAGATAATGAGCAAAATTTTGAGTACTTATTGAACAATATATTTCTTACTATCATGCTTACTATTCTCCCTATCCATATATTGTTTGAAAGCACCTGTTTTAGGCTTTTACTCATAGCAGTAAGGTAGTGACCTGTTTGATAAAATGCTTTGGTAGACATATGCAAAAAATGTGGTAGCATAGAGAAGATAGTGAAGTGTTTGAATAAATTCCTCAAATAAATGTTGTCTCATGGTGATATAATTCCATGACAAAAAAATGTGGCATGGAATTCCATCACCATGAGACCACATTTCTTTGAGGCATTTTTTCAAACAATTCATTGCCTTCTTTATGGTATTATGTTGGGATGGGGTGGATGGTATAGTGTGGTCTTTGTTATGAGTTGGAGGGGAATCATGACATGAAGAGGGAGGGGTGGGGATATGAAAAAGTTCAATAAGAGGTGGAAGCTTCCATGGATTGGTAAATTAAGGATGAGGATGAGGGCCTTGAAAAGGATTTGGAGGGGAAATTTGGCTAAAGGCTTTCTATTCTTAACGTAGTGAGTTGGTTGAAAAATTGTCTCAAAGAAATGTGGTCTCATGGTGATGGAATGCCATTCCATCACCATGAGACTACATTTCTTTTAGGCATTTTTTCAAACAACTCAATGCCTTGTCTATTCTATTGCTTACTATTATGATTTGATATATTTTTTCCAAGCATCCATAGTTTGTTGGAAAACACCTATTTTAGGATTTTAGCCATAGCAACAAGGAAGTTAATTTTTTGATAAAATTATATGGTAGACATGTATGGAAAATGTGGCAGCATAGAAAAAGTGGTGAGCTATTTGAAAAAATTCCTCAAAGAAATGTGGTCTCATGGTGATGGACTTCACCATGATACCAAATTTCTTAGAGGAATTTTTTCAAACAACTCATTGTCTTGTCTATGTTATTGCTTACTATTATTATTTCATAGATTTTTTCCAAGCATCCATAGCTTGTTTGAAAGCACTTTTTTTAGGCTTTTATCCATAGAAAAAAGGTAGTGAACTATTAGATAAAATTATTTTCTAGAGAATATGTATGAAAAATGTGGTAGCATAGACAAGGTAGTGGACTATTTGAAAAAATGCCTCAAAGAAATATGGTCCCATGGAATGCCATGAAAAGAAAATGCAATTGGAAGCTGCTCCTAGTTATTAGTTATGCTCATCTCCCTTACCGCTAAGGATCAAGATTTGCACTTGGTCTATCTTGTGCCAAATCACCACCTCTCCCCTGAAAGTCCCTCATATCAAAATAGTTAGAGATGTTGAGGAAAAACTAGTAGTAGAGTTTCCTCAAGAAATACTGGGGGACCTTGTCATTGTTGCATGGTGGATGGTCAAAATTTATCCACCACCTATCCAAAAAATTGTTGCTAATCCCTTGGTGGTTGCACCAATGGATAGGAAACCTCTTGCTATTAAGGTCAAGAGTTTTATTTGTACGCGAGTTAGTGAATAGGGAGCATAAATCATATTTTGTAATTTTTTCATATTTTACTTCTTTATATGGTAATGTATCTACATAAAATTTCCTGCATTCCTACCTTTTATCCACCCAACCACTTAATGGATTTCTAATTGCATCTACATGTGTTACATGGATTGAAGTGAATTTACAAGTGTGCTTATTTCCAAGGTTGAACTTATAGGATTGTTCAACCTCATGATTAACTCATCAATCTATTTTTTGTTATTTAAAATTTCCCCCTTTAAATTTTGCCAAGTACCAGGGGGGTGTTGAGCAATTATTGGAGGAGTTTATTACTGTGGTTGTTGATGATTTTTTCATGTGCTTGTTCATGAGGAGGAGAACCATTTTGAGGAGGAATTTCAAGTTGATTATCAACTCCTATAAATTAAAGAAATGAACATAAAAAATAATCTAAATTTACCTATTTAACAAAAAAATAACAAAAAAAAAACAATCCTTGCTTATTCAACCTCCTCATTGACATAGCGGCATCTTGGAAAAAAAATTAAAAAGAGTCAATGAAGAAATTGCAAGAATTGATGCTTACAAAATGTGAGTGCACAATGATAGGGTTTGTTGGCCACAGGAAAGAAAAAATGATAGTGAAAATGAAATGAATTGGATGTGCTTTTTTTTGTTATAATAGGATATAGCACGCTCATGTTATAACACGATCATGTTATAGGTTTGATGTGACCGAGACTTTTAAAGGCTCGGTCACACCAAGCCATAACACGAGCACGTTTTAGTGTAGTAAAATGTATACCCTTGCATTTTCACACATTTTTGGGCCCGCCTTGCTTTATTTATGCTTCTTTATGGCTCAATTGGTCCTATTTTACATCCACAAGCCTTGTGAACTATATATTTTTATGGTTAATCCTGAAAAAACTCAAAAGATAAATGATCATTTAATGGTTTTTTCTGTGTCAATGATTTGTGGAATGGGACTAAAATGCCTCCTAGGGCGTCTTTATCCTCCATGGGTCTTGGGACCATGATTTCAAGGCATCTTAAATTGGCCCCTTTTGGAGTACGTGCCTTGAGAATTGAGCCTTGGGACTATGATTCCACCTAGGGCATCTTAGTCCTCGACTTATTTTTGGGATTTAATTTTAAATGTTAGTGGGATTTAGCCTCCTTTAATTAATATTTTCCTATGTCGGCTTGGTGTGGTGTAATTTGGGATATTAAGCATGAATAAGTATAAATACAAGGTTCCTTCACTCATTTTCATCTAAGAAAGTTGTGAGAGCATTCCTAATAGCATATTTGAGTTCACAAAAGCATTCAAGAGAAATTAATCAATTATTTGGAGCCATCATCTAGATTCAAGCATCCTATCAAGGGTTTAGTGTATCCATTCATGTTGTTGATCCAAGATTGTGGATGTAGCATTGAAGATCCATCTATAACCATTGTTCACATAAAATCCAAGGATCCAAGATCTACATTCTTCATGGCCACTACATGGTAGATTGCATATTTTCTTCACAAGACATCATCCAAGGTGATATCATTTACATATTTCATGTTTTATGCTCCATTTCATTAATTTCATCATTTGGTTTAATTACCTACTAGGGGTTTGACCAAGGCAAACCCCTTTTCACTAACAATCAACAAGTTTTCCCTCCCTTACATATTTTTGTTTTCAAATTTAGGTTGAAGACTTGAAGATCATTTGGATTGCAAGGTTGAAAAGTTGCAAAAGTTGCATTGCAAAGTTCTCATCTTCATGAAAACTCCCCTATAGGCTAGATCTAGAAGTTTCAGGACCTCTGATCTGAGGAGAAGCAAGTGCAGACCTTGGAGCTTAGGACCACATTTAGAGTATTTCAAAAATTCATATCGAGACTAATATGCAATCTTGGGTGTCTTAGTCCTCCCAAGCATATTCTTCAGAGATTCCTTCAGATCTAGTTTTGACATCCTAAGATTCTATATTTGCCCCAAAAAATAGCAATGGGACTAATATGCCATCTTGGGCATCTTAGTCCTCCATAACACTTTTTGGTAGCTTCTTTACATTTCTAGAATCCTCATTGCATCTCCAAACTTCCTAGGTACACATATGCTAACTTGGTGTAGCTTAATATCATCATTTGGTCTCATTATTTAGCTTGTATTGCTTGATTTTGTAGGTTGAATTCTTATTTGTCTTTTCCAAGCATTTTTTCTGTGGTGAACCCCTTAAAATCTAAAAGAACCATTTCTTAGGTCTTCCTCATTGTGAATTGGCTCACCTTGTGAGGTTGATAGTCAATTCAATTAGGACTCCTAGGACATTATTAAATGATAATAGGAGAAAAGTGGTGTTCTATGACCTAGGTTATATAGCACTCATTTTCCTATTGTTCATTTTGGTGAACTCAACTTTTTGTAACATTCAATTTCTGATTTGGAGTCCCTTAAAGCCCAAGATCTATGTTGCATTCATTATTTCATTTCATCTTGCATTACTCAAATTCCATCCAGGGTTTCTTGCATTTTGCATTAGTGAAATTACATTTAGGGTTTCCTCTGTTTGCATTAGTGAAAGTGCATGTAGGTTGAATTTTTTCTTTCTTGCATTATCTTATCTCATTGGAAAACTGAAAAGTGCATTTTCAATCATTATAATTACATTTAGGAAAATTCTTATTGCATTAAAAATTGAAAAAAATACATTCAACTTTACATCTAATTGCTTCATTGTAGTCTTCTTTCCTTGCATTCATTGACATAATTTTTTGTTTCCAAACTTTAGGTCCCTGGATAGGCAATTTGAGAACACTATTATCAGCCCAAATTTGTTTGATTTTTTGAAAAATCCCTACCTGGGACAAAAACACCCTTGGTGGCATCTTAGTCCCTCTTTGGATTACTGTCTCAGATTTATGTTTGAACTTTACTATCTATTTTAGCTTTTGAAACTTATAATCTCACTAGGAGGACTAAGATGCCCTTACTAGTGTATTAGTCCCTATTAACTTTGAATTTGCAATTTTTTAGGGTATGGAATTTATTTTCTGTGCTTTTGTTTGTTGCAGTTACTTTCCTATTTTAGTTTTTTGATTTGTTGTTTCATCAGATTTAGTGAATCTAGCTTAATTAGTCTTTATTCATTGCATTGTCAATATTCAAAATGGCATTTACAACATTTCATTTTCAGTCTATTGCATAGTGTAGTCAATAAATTACCTTGTTTTAGGTCTTCAAATCTGAAAATTCTCACATTTTTGAAACTTTTCATAATATGGACAAAATTACTTTTCATTTTTGCATATGCAATGTTTACATTCATAAAACTTTGCATACGCTTGATAAAAGTGATTTTCATTTTTGGATATAAATTACTTGCATTCTTAAAGTATTGCATACATTGGATAAACGTGTTTTGCATCTTTGAATATGCATTTTTTACATTCTTAAAGCACTACATGTGATGGTTAAAATTTCTTTTCATTTTTTGTCAAACAATGCTAGTACCTTACCTTTCCAAGCACTCTAAGAAAAATTTCACATCCCCTCCTCATGAGAGTGTTTTATTGAAAGAGAATACAACCTTGGACAATCCTAATGATCATATTTTTTCTTGTCCTAATATCTCTCCTATTTTTGAAGAAGATATTCTGGTGTTAGAAGAACCAATGAATGAGAGTTTTGAGAATCCTACTTGTTTCTCTCCTCCTACCTCCCTTAGTGAACAAGGCATTGATGAACAAGAAGAAATAACCATAGGTAATCATGACAACCACATAACCATTGAAACTCAACTAGTCCACATTCATCTCCCAACATATTTACATCTTGTGATAATGTTCTAGAGGCTGAAATTATATATGAGGAAGATATGTTGGCGTTGGATGATCAAAGGAGTGAAAATTTGGACAATCATGACAATCACATTTGTTATCCTTCTAGTATCTCTCCTAGTTGTAAAGAAGATACTTTGATATAGAGAATCTTAGTTTTCCCCCTTCACCTAGGGAAACCCTTGTTGAGCAATAAAATTCAACCATTGATCATCCCCATACTATTGATGAAGTCCTTTTAGAAGAACCAATCCTTGAAAATAAATAAACATTGGTTTGTAGCTCTCCTAAAAACTCTCCTACTAGGGAAGATAACATAGTGGAAGAAAATGAGAACATCGACAATAGTAATTCCTTAGATGAAGATGATGAAGTGACATTAGACTCCCTTTCACTAAGAAATCATGAAAATAAGGATGATTCTTCTGAGGTTATGCACATTAGATACCCCTTTCATTACTTTCTCGAGCCTAAACTTATCATTTATCCAACCTCTCACAAACCACAAGTTAAAAAAAACCCGTCCTTATCCTTGAACCACCCAAGAACAATGTTTCATAGCAACTTAGTTACAATATCATTTCTCATACATACAACACTAGGAAAAATACACAACCAAGACAAATACCTTCAACATCCCTTCCATTTCCTAATCCTATCTTCCTAGGCCCCCCTCATTTACCTTCACAAAGTGGAAAGGAATATGATCTTGTTGAACAACTTACGAATACTCCTGCAAAGATATCCCTATGGGACCTAATTTTGAATTCTCCTAATTATCATAATATTCTTCAAGTAGCCTTGCAACAATTTGTGGTACTCTCCAGTGTAAATCCGAATGGCATAGCACCCATGATTCAAGGAATAAATGCTGACTTTATTTTCCACAAAAATGATCTCCCTCATTTCGAAGTAAAAACAATGTGATGCTCTCATGATCATAACATAATACAATACCAAAGGGATAAATCTAACCCTTGTTTACAATGGATCAACCTTAAATGTGTTTAGTGCAAGCCTTTTGGATAAACTTGGTGTTGATAAATCAAAAATTCAACCTGAATATTTATCTATTAAGGGAATTGATAATATGGGAAATAAATCACTTGGAGTGATCACTTTACCTATTACAGTTGGAAAGGCTAATTTACAAGCCCCTATTCATGTTATGCCTCATGATCTTTCCTATAATATTCTTTTGGGAAGGCCATAGATTCATGAGATGAATGTGGTGCCTTCTAAACTTCATCATAAAATAAATTCTATCTACAACAACAAACTGTACACATTAGATGTTGATAATGAGCCTTATAGTGTCTTAGAACTAGAGAAAAATAAAGGCAACCCCTTGAAAACATTAACACCAACTACACAAGTAGAACCCATGCAAGAACAACAAAAATATAGATGTCCTAAACCCTTCACAACGATATCACTAGATGATGTGGGATTGTTGAGTTTCAAACCAACATTCATGAGAGAATAGAAGATCATAAAAAATGACTTAGAAAAGGGAAAGGAAAAAGAAGACACTTCAAAATTATCCACCTCAACCACTTTAGAAGAAAGGACAACATACACAATAAAATTTGATGAAGCAGACTATCAACAACCTCTAGATCCAAAAGTAATGAAAAAACTTTATGGAAAACGTTATGAACTTGTGAAACAACTTGGATATAGTGGAAAAGGATGTGGTGCTTGAGAACAAGGTATATGTGTCCCTATAGAACCTAGCATGCAAGAAACAACTATAAGAGAGGGGGACCAACCACTGCAAGGCCCTAGGTCACAAAAGGCCAAGAGCATAAAGGCTACCCTAACTTACCTCAATTTAGAGGAAGCTTAGGATGGACAAGATGAGAATGATAAGGATTATGAAGTTGTTCAATCACTCTGTGATCCCTAGAACTAAAGAGAGACTAGGTGAGCCACTTTTTTATGGCCAACTTTATGTCTTAGGTAGTTCTCTATCAAAGGATAGAAGTGTGGTTCTAGGACGATAGCACGGCGCGCTGGCATCTCACAAGTGTGTTGGTTTCTGTATGGCTAGAAAACCAGAGAGACAAGGTTAAACTCTAAAAAGGTAGACTAACAACCTAGTTTAGATGTTCCTTGAACAATAGAATGAGATTAAGAAGAAAAAAATATAAATATGAATGTGATAAAATAAATATATTACCTCAAGGGTGACGAAGATAATTTTGTAGAATAATCCTCTCACCAACTTGCTCCAAGATCTCTCTAGCACCTCTGTCCAAAGTTCTCAAGGCTTATGGAGGAGAAAATGAGATGAAATCAAACCTCTGTTGCAATGGTGTTTGTCTTGCACTTGCACTATTAGAGTGATGGAGTGGTAGATTGTTGCAATGGAGTGTAAAGTGCTACTACAAAGCTTGAATGGATGAATGAAATGGAGAGAGTTCTCAAATGATCTTGTAAAACTTCTTCTGAACCGAACAATGGATGAATGGATGAAGAATATGAAGGAAAGGATGAAAAAAAATCATATTCAGGTCGGCCAACCGAAGAGGGGTGTTACTCTTCGACTTCCAATCGAAAGTGTAACATCTCTGTAGTCTTCGGCCATAAGAATCTTCCAGGGATGTGAGAGTTTCACATGGATGTTTTTTCCTCGTGTAGGCATCCTTAATAGAAACGCTCCCACCGACACACAAAATAGGTGCCAAGTGTGATGCAGATAGTGGGTTTAAGTGGAATTAAGCCTCCACCTTAGGTTTTCTAAAGTGCAAGGGGGTAAAAAGTAATTTGCGTTAGGGGTGAAAATTCACACTTATATATTTCTCCCCCACTTTAGCAAGCACAGATACTGATGAGTGCTTTGGTAAATTAGAGTATTAAGGGAGTAACAAAGTAAGATAAGTATACCTGAATTGATGAGGAATCAAAGCACAGTCTAGTGAAATCGAAAGTGTAGGAGAGGACTCCAAAGTTCCACAAAACTACAAAGCTAAAGTATGAAATCACCTCACAGGCTCACGATCCTACAAGGGAGGTATCCTTCAAGAACTCTCACATGAAGGAAACTAGGAAAAGCACCTTACAAACCCACAAACCTACAAGGAAGGTATCCCCCAAGAACTCTCACATGGAGGGAGACCGAGAAAAGCACCTTATAGACCCACAAACCTGGAAGGAAGGTATCCCCCAAGAAATCTCACATGAGGGAGACCGAGCAAAGGGGACTCAATAGAGTCAAAGAGGGCAACATATTTACTCGCAGATAGAACACATCAAGAATCGATCGTGCAGGCCAGTGAATAGACAATAATGCAGACCATCACTAAGTTGTATGTCTTTCAAATGGGTCCCTCAGGAACCCTTCAAAAGGAAGGAGGGTCCAATCAAGGGACACACTATTTTAAAAGTGAAGTCTAGTCAGGCTCCCCCAAGCTAGATGTAAGGATATGATGTCGGTCTAGTCGAGTTGTTCCTAGACTAGACATGAAGAAGTGAAACCAATCTAGTCAGGCTGCCACTGAGCTAGATGCAAGGATGTGAAACTGATCTAGCAGAGCTACCCCTGGGCTAGACACTATAGTATTTGTTTAAATATTTCAAAGGGCTCCCTTGGGAACCCAAAATGAAAGGGAGGGGTCCACTTAAGGGACACGTTGTTCAAAAACTAACGTTTTCTTTCTTGAGTCGATTCATCATCAAGGAATCCTTTCGAAAGATGTTCACTTCATCAAGAAATTAGAAAGGAAGGAGATGCACCCATGTGAGGGGAAGACTAAGACCATCCCCACTTTAGAGGGGGATTTCCACATCCTTTCTTTATGAACCCATGATGAAGGAAAAATTTTACATTAGGGTTTCAAGTCGAGAATACAATTCTAATAAAGAAGTGCATGAAGGAACTTTGAGAAAATATTCATTTTGAAATGAATGTGTTTTCCAAAGATCATGTAATGTAGAAGTAACATTGTCACACACAAGAGGGACAACCCAAGCAAAGAAGAGAGAAATATAAAGGGAAATGTAAAAGAAAAGAGATCACACACAAAGGGCACAAGGGGGATCTAGTTTCATGGGGTCATATTTTCCTTTATTTATATGTATATGAGGTAACTACGGTAAGAGGCGAAAGATCATCAATCCCCAACTAGATCAGGAAGTATGCACGGAAGACAAAGTAAAATAAAAAATTGGGTCAACATGAGAGGAGGCCTAAATGCTCCTAACGCTTTGCATCATCCCCTATTTTCTGAAAGCCAATCACAAACATGGAAGAATGAAGATACATATAGAGGAAGATTTACAACACAAACACCATGCTTGTATCCAAGCACCGACAGGGGTGATGAGGGTCATCCAAGCACATATAGCACGATCATGGGGGAACAAATCACAACATACATGCACATCTAATCTAAAGATCCAGAAGAGGGTTCGCCCCTAACACTGGTCAACCAAGAGGTCGTCAGCTTCCTAGTCTAGATCATCGTAGAGGGAAGGATGACAAGCCTTTAATGGTGTAATATTAAGGGGAGGAGATTCCAATCCTCCCACAATAAGGGCTAAGGCAAAGGGACCAATGAGATCTCCATTGCTCAAATCTTGTGGGTCTAAGGTCAACAACTTCACGAAGATCACTGATAAGGTCAAAACTTCATCCACTGAGTTAAACATACACTTGATGTGAGTACCATATTTCACCTCGGTGGATGGAGGAGTTCGCACCTGAGGTTCACCACTAGGCTCACTGAGAGACTCGGGAGTAGTGACAAATTCAGGGGAAGCAATAGTTGGTTTCATCACTAGGACAAAACAAGTTAGCACGGGGCCACCTTCCAAAGAAGGTTGAATTTTCTTACGTCCTTCATTGCTGGAGGGACAACACTCTACCTTCTTCTTCATTGGAGGAGGTGAACTCCCCACAGAAAAATCAAGGTGGATGGAAGAGGATAGAACCATAGTGGATACAACCAAGTATCAACCATATCTACAGATTTTGGGAAAGGCAAAACATCCATAATGAAAGTCAGTGGAGGCAGATCTATAGAAGGAGTGATAAACACCTGCACCCATCCGAGCACATGTGTGCTCATAGCAGGAGCCAAAAGAGATTCAAAAACTTGTTAGATTAGAGGTAGAAGAGGGGAAAGAGGAGGCCACAATAGGAGTTGTCATATTCTCTTCCTCCTTCTATGAGGAGGTTTTCTATTCCAAGAGAGCCTTTCACTGATGCTTACACTCATGTGCAAGGCAGTTCCTATGACTCTTCGAACCAAAAGCCAGGATCTGCAAAGGGATGAGAGGATTCTGCTCAACCCTAGGAGTGTATTCAACAACTGTTTCTAGTATAAGGACAAACTCTTGAATGGGAGTAGAAGGAGTAGGCTTGGAAGTCACAAGAGGAATCGGCTCCAATGCCTCAGCGACGAGCCTCTTTCCATTCACCATCTTAAGAATAGTAGGAGGCGACAGAGGCTGAGACAGAGAGGAATCTCCATGGGGGATTTTTTGTCTACCATACCAAATGGGCATAGGAAGTTTGAACACAGAATGCTCAGCCTTTTGCCAAGCGGGCACCATAGGGTTCTCTCGCAAACACGAGACAAAAGTAGACGACACTGCGATAGGTCTAGAGGAAGCATTGGGCTGAAAAACGAAAGAGTGAGAAGGAGGATCTTAGGATCGCTTCTCATCTTCTCTTATACATGCCTTAGTGGAATCACTGTCAGCTTTTAAGAAAGCTCTATGTGAATCAACATAAGGTGAAGGAGGGAATCTCACTTTTGGCCTAGCATGCCCTTTCTTATAGTTTTGATATGTAAAGTACAGGACATCCTTCCTAGGTGGGAGAGGACCTAGAGATGTAGGCCAAAAGTAATCTAGGGTGTAGCTGCCTCATGCAACCGGTAGTTTATAAATGGTGTCATGGACAACATGTACCAAACCTCCATGAAAAAACTTTAGGCATTTATGCACAACCGGGGGAACTAAATTCATAAGTACTAGCTAGGGGATACCTAGCTTCACTCTGAAGAGTTTAGACCCTGGGATAATGTCAAACCTAAGACTCACAAATTTAGGCCCAATGAGGACTGATAGGAAAATACTTCCTATAGGAGGTACAAAAATTACATCATGTGTGTGGATAGTACTCTCAAGTGCATCATACCCATCTTTATGCAGGAAGTTAATCAACATAATCTCCTTAGTTATGATATTCACCTACGATGTCAGATCAACAAGAACACCTGCTACAGTATTCCCATTTATCCTTACAGGAAGATAAAGAGGAGATGGATCTCTATTGAAGCCCATCAACAAGTCCTATGAAGTAAAGGTTATTCTAGTACCATTACTCACAGTTTTCACAGAAGGAATAGGTTGGTTTAAGAAAGAAGCCATCACACACACCAAACGATACTTCTATAGAGCCTCCTAAGGTTTATGAGATAGGATAGTAACCCAATTAAGGTTTTGTTACACAACTCCATTGTAACCTTCCAACTATGCCTACTAGGAGTCATAGGTTGGGTTGTAAGGCAAAAGCCTTACAAAACTCACACCTACAACACTCCTAAAACATGAGGAAAGGGACTCTCAATATTGTAAACGAAACCAAAATGGTTCACGCCAGGTTCACCAAAAAATGTAAGAGAGGGGGACCAACCACGACAAGGCCCTAGGTCACCAAAGGCCAAGAGTGGAAAGGATGCCCTAACTTACCTTAGTTTAAAGGAAGGTTAGGATGGACGAGATGACAATGATGAGGATTATGAAGAACTTCGATCACTCTTTGATCCCAAGAACTAAAGAGAGACTAGGTGAGCCACTTTTTAAAAGTCAACTATGCATCTCAAGTAGTTCTCTGTCAGAGGAAAGAAGCGTGGTTCTGTGACAATAATACAACATCATGGCATCTCATAGGTGCGTTGGCATTCGTACAAACAGAAAAATAGAGAGATGAGGTTAAACTCTAAAATATATACTAACAACCTAGTTTAGATGTTCCTTGAACAGTAGAATGAGATTAAGAAGAATAAGATATAAATATGAATGTGATAAAAGAAATATATTACCACAAGGGTGACGAAGATAATTTCATAGAACAATCCTCTCGCTAGCTTTCTCTGAGATCTCTCCACCACCTCTGTTCAAAGCACTCAAGGCTTGTGGAGGAGAAAATGAGAGGAACTCAAGCCTCTACTGCAATGGTGTTTGTCCTGTGCTTGCACTATCGAAGTAATGGAGTGGTAGATTGCTGCAATGGAGTTTAAAGTACTGCTACAAAGCTTGAATGGATGAATCAAATGGAGAGAGTCCTCAAATGATCTTGTAAAACTTATGTTGAACCAAACAATGGATGAATGGATGAAGAATATTAAGGAAAGGATGAAAAATGACCATATTCGGGTTGGCCAGCCGAAGAGGGGCGTTACTCTTCGACTTCTAATCGAAAGTGTAATGTCTCTATAGTTTCCATCCAAATGAATCTTCTAGGGATGTAAGCATGTCATGCAGACGTTTGAGTGGTGTGTGTGCATCCCCAACAAAACCACTCCCACTAACACATAAAACAAGTGCCAAGTATGATGCAGACAACAGGCTTAAGTGGAATTAAGCCTCTGCCTTAGGTTTTCTAAAGTGAAAGGAGGTAAAAGGGAATTTGTGTTAGGGGTGAAAATTAATGCTTATACAACAACTAATGGTATTCTTTATTGTCTTTTGATATAAATAAACAAGCCTCAACTTAATATCAACACCATTATAAAAGATTCTTTGCCAGAAATAAAACAAAAAAATAAATCTTCACTTAATGTCAATGTCATCATGCAAAACCCTAATGATTCAAATTCAGTAGATTTTGCACCTTCCTTTAAAGAAGAGAAAAAAATATCACAATTCAAAAGGTATTGTGTAAGCATGAAGTCTTGTACTAAGAAAAATATATCTTTTTCGTACGATAACGAAACATCCTCTAGGGTGTTACCACAATAGTGGTTTACACTTTTTGGGAGATCCTGATATTTGCTGAAATCGCATATTTTTAGAAAATATAATGATTTAAGCCTTAAAAAGTTCCATTTAAAGGATTCCAATTGAAGAGGTTTTGATCAAACCACCTTAGACCAAGCCCCCTTGGATATTAGCCCACTAGTTTTAAACCATACCTATAACGAAGTCTCCTTTACACCTATCAAAATGTTGATAAAAAACCACTTTTGATTTACCTTTTGGGGGATCAAATGAGTTCATTTAAAATTTTATTTTTGTAAATATGTATTCCTTATTATAAGCTTCCAAAAAAGTATAATTTTAATTAAATTAAATTTCATTATTATATTTATTTTTTATTTCTTGTGAATGTAGGTTTTTCACCAAAAGTCAAGCTCTTTGTTCTGCACATGTAGAAAAATAGTAGATTATCAAAATAAAATTTTGAAAAATATGTTCAGGCTGGGTATTGATGTCCTTGGTCCATTAAAAAATAAAATTGAATTTCGATACATATAAAAAAAATTATGTTGTATATAGTCCACCTATGTTTGAATTGTAATTGGTTTGACTTCAAAACTTGATTAAGGAAAAAATATTTAATAAAACACTATGAAACCAAATGAACTGGTTAGATATCGTAGTTAAAAATATAAATTATAATAAATTATAATTTTATCCTTCATACAAAAAAATTTATGTTGTATACGGTGAACATCACTCATTAAAAATGTTGTTTATTGTTAAAAAATAGTTTTCAAAGGAGATGAAAAACAAAGTGCAATCTGATTCCAAAAAAAATAAAAAATATATATTTAGAATCTATAGACAAAACTTCACAAATCACTAGTTTGCGTCATGTTCAAATTCCTCATAGTTTAGCCACTATAGGAGCCCGAAAGTGAAGATTTAGTTAAAAATAATCAGTTCAGTGTCTAGTTTGCCCAAAAATTATAAATTAGTATTGTAGGATCACCCTCTAATTTTGACCAAGAGAGTATCTTGTCGAGACTCCTCCAGGATCGCTTGATAATTCTCCCTCCAAGAACATGAAATATATTTTATTACAAGAATTCATTTTGTGCATATCATAGAATTCATGGTCATTCTACTAATGAATGTAAGGCTTTGAGTAGTAAAATCACACCTATTAAGGAGTTTAGTGCTCTTTCTTTGTGGGCACCTAATTCCTCTAATTGATACTGATTTTCAATTTAGCATGCTTCTTATCGACTCACCCTTGTGTTGCACTAAGTGGGGGCAAGGGGTTAGATAGCCTTATCCTCGTATGCCACTTGTTGTTGTCTCTTTTGGCTAGTTGACCACCTTTCATATACATATAAGAGAAAGCTTGGAATGTGGGTGACATGCCTTAAGTGGGATTGCATGTGATGTACTGAGTTATGCATTTTGGGGGAAACCCCTTCCCTTCTCATGACGTAGCTTATCAGAAACATATGACTTGGCATAGGGCTTTTCGAATAAGCTCTCACGTCTTCTTCTACTTTAAAGTAATTGCTCACAACAATGGTGTTAGAAACCACTTTAAAGTGGGGGCATACATCAACGCTCATGTTTCATTGCATTAATTTCTTTCTTCCTATGATGCATCCTTTTCTTGGTGGTTTCATTGTGTTTGATTTCCTCTGAGAGTGTGATATTTTTGTGACTTTTCCTCTCTTGGAGACATAAGGTACAATGTTCCCTAAGATTGAGACCTTTCATGAACTAAGAAAAATCCCTTTGAAAATCCCTCTTTCTTGTTGCATTTTTTTTTGTACCTTATTAAATTCATGGAGGTATGGCTTTGATATGATTCCCTCGGGCTCACCTAGTGAACAACTAGCTTCACTAGCCCTTGTGAGCATGCATTTTTTGTCCTTGTCATAGTCATGGGGGTATGACGTTGCTATGGACTTCTTGGGGCTTACCTAGTGCACAACTAGCTCCCATTAGCCCTTATGAGTGTTCATTTTTTTTTCATAGTGGACAACACATTCCACTTGTAAACTTCTTCAAGCCTAGAACCGGTCCACCATGTTGGATAGCCAGTCAAAGCTTGATCCATTGCATAGTTATTTTTCCTTTTTCCTTTTTTTTTTGTCTTTGATGGTGTATGTTTGTGATCTATTTATGGCTTCATATATCATCCACAAGTGTGTTCCTATGTTGGTTTTTCATAGGATCTTGATCCTAGGGGCTTGGTCATCCCTCTTGATCATTTTCATCCTATCCTATTAAAATTCATACATTTGAACCCCTGTTGATTGCATGGTTAGCTACCTTAGTGTGAGTTTGAAGCAAGTTCCTCCTCTCACTAAAGTGGGGGCTAAATGTAGTGTATGAAAATTCATACCCTTTCATTTTCACATTTTTTGGTCCAACCATGCTTTATTTATGCTTCTTTATGGCTTAATTGGTCCTATTTTGCATCCACAAGCCTTGTGAACTATATATTTTTATGGTTAATCTTGAAAAAGCTCAAAAGATAAATGATCATTTAATTATTTTATCTATGTGTCCCTATTTGGTGGATGAGGACTAAAATGCCACCTAGGGCATCTTTATCCCCCATGGGTCTTGGGACCCTGATTTCAAGGTATCTTAAACTGGACCCTTTTTGGAGTGTGTGCCCCAAAAATTGAGCATCAGGACTAAGATTCAACCTAGGGTGTCTTAGTATGATCCTTGGCTTATTTTCAAGATTTAATTTCAAATCTTGGTGAGATTTATCCTCCTTTAATTAATATTTTCCTATGTCGGCTTGGTGTGGTGTAATTTTGGGATATTAAGCATGACTAAGTATAAATAAAAGGTTCCTTCACTCATTTTCATCTAAGAAAAGTGTGAGAGCATTATTAATAGAATATTTGAGTTAAAAAAAGAATTCAAGAGAAATTCATCAAACATTTTGAGCCATCATCTAGATTCAAGCATCCTATCAAGGGTTTAGTGCATCAATTCATGTTGTTGAGCCAAGATTGTGGATGTCAAATTGAAGATCCATCTACAACCATTGTTCACATCAAATCCAATGATCCAAGATCTACATTCTTCATTGCCACTACATGGTAGATTTCATATTTTATTCACAAGACATCATCCAAGGTGATATCATTTACATATTTCATGTTTCATCCTTCATTTCATTCATTTGGTTTAATTACCTACAAGGGGTTTGACCAAGGCAAACCCCTTTCACTAACAATCAACAAGTTTTCCCTCTCTTGCATATTTGTGTTTGTAGATTTATGTTGAAGACTTGAAGATCATTTGGAGTGCAAGATTGAAAAGTTGCAAAAGTTGCATTGCAAAGTTGTCATCTTCACAAAAACTCACCTATAGGCTAGATCTGGAAGTTTTAGGACCTCAAATCTTGGGAGAAGCAGGTGCAAACCTTGGAGCTCAAGACAACATTTAGAGTTTTTAGAAATTCAGATCAAGACTAGTACACCATCTTGGGTGTCTTAATCCTCCTTAGAATATTATTTATCGATTCCTTTAGATCCAGTTTCGACATTCGAAGATTATATATTTGCTCTTAAAACAACATGACTAATACACCATCTTGGGCGTCTTAGTCCTCCATGGCACTTTTTGGTAGCTTCTTTACATTTCCAAAATCCTCATTGCATCTCCAAACTTCCTAGGTACACATACCCTAACTTGGTGTAGCTTAATTTCATCATTTGGTCTCATTATTTAGCTTGTATTGCTTGATTTTGTAGGTTGAATTCTTATTTGTCTTTTCCAAGCATTTGTTTGGTGGTGAACCCCTTAAAATCTAAAATAACCCTTTCCTAGGTCTTCCTCATTGTGAATTGACTCACCTTGTGAGGTTGATAGTAAATCCAATTAGGACTCCTAAGACATTATTGAATTATAATAGGAGAAAAGTGGTGTTATATGACATCGGTTATAAAGCATGCATTTTTCTATTGTTCACATGTTATAACACAAGTGCTTTATAGGATCAATGTGATCGAGCCTTTAAAGGCTTGGTAACACAAATCCATAATGTGAGCATCTTATAATGTGTTCACATTATAGCCTTTCAAAAATATTTAAAGAATTGGCCAAAATTTGGCCCCCCAACTTTTTGCACCCGCCCTACAACGAATGCAAAATGTAACTTTATGCCAAATTTAGAAACCCTAAATGTAATGAATTAATGGAAATATTGGATCTAGGATTTGAATGAAATCCAAATAAGAAATTAGAATACATTCAAATACTCGGGTTCACCAAAATGATCATAGAAAAATGGGTTAGGGGTTCAAAACATAGGATTTTTATACTAAATTTGGAATGTTTCACCAAACTTACTATAAATAGAAAGGGAAATTTGAGGTGAATGAACCTACCTATTCTTGTATTTCATTTAGGAAACTAGATCCCTCAAGTAAAAATACACTCTCAACCATTTCTTTAAGGAATCTTTCAATTGCCCTTTTTTAAAAGGCCAAGGGTCTAGGTCAAACAATAGTTTGGGGAGAAAGATTAAAAATAGCAAACAAACTCCAAAATACAATCTACAAAGTAAATCTAAAAGATTAAGTTCAATTATGATGGAATCAAAAAATAAAATTTAGATCTAAGACTAGGAAAGTGATATGTACCAATCACTAGAAGTGTCTTTTTTAAAGTCCACTGAGGATTCATTCGCCCTATGGTGAATGGGTCTTGGCTAGGGCTGTGTAAAAATTATTTTTGGGTTCTCTGCTCCTGTGTCTACACTCCTAGATTCTCAAGTTTCATAGTCAAAGAGTCAATCCCATAGAATAGTTTCCATAAGATGATAACTTTCCTTGCAACTTTGACAAATTTGCAACTTTTTTCAATTTTGATCTTGAAAGGATCTTCCACCTAAAACATGTAAATACAAACACAAGAGGAGAAAATTTCTATTTTGGTGATGGGGGATTTTCCTTGGTCAAACACTGTTTGAGTATTTAAACTTTGAAATTAAATGAAATTGCATGAAGGAATTATGAATGAACAAATGCAATGTCACAACTCACCAAACCCTTGTTTGAACCATGGAACATATAGATATACAACTTGCATGAAATTGATTCAATGGATGTGGATATTGATCATGAAAGCTGATTTGAAATGATTCCTTTGAATACTTGAATGGATCTTGAACACTACACCAACATATTAGCTCAAATAACATGCATGATGCAATGAGACTTTGACATGATAATGGATCTTGATTTCTATAATAATTCTTCTATAAATATTCCCTTGAATTCTTTGAAAATTCTCTTGAAATTCTCTTGTGTGTATCCTTAGCTTGTTTGAAATCTTCTAGGTGAAACTTAGTGAAAATGACCTTATATTTATACATATGTAACATTAATTTCCCAAAATTCAAATAACACGAGTCAACATCTGAATATGAATTTGAAATCATCAAAATACTACCAAAAACATAGCTTAAATTTAGGTCTTATGCCTAAGTGAGGACCCATTTTCCCTATGGATAATGGGTTCTAGGTCACTCACCTAGGACACACATTCTCCAATGTTAAGTGTTATGTTATGGATTTGATGAATGTCAGGTTTCCTCTTCATAAATTGTAATTAATTAGACTTGGATTTGAATTAAAGGGACCAATTAAGGGCAATTAAACTCAATTCATTAATGAGGCCCTAAATAAGTGTGAAAATGTAAAGGGGTACACTTTACAACACTAAAATAAGGCTCAACTAGGTCCATTTTAATAAATAAGGTCCTAAACCTAATGTGAATATGTATAATACATATTACAACACTAAATTAAGGCATAATTAATATTATTTTAATTAATTCCAAATTAAGTTTGAAAAAGGGATACTTTTCCTATACTACATGATCATATCTCTCTTGAAGGAATTAAAGATAAAACTACTAAAATAGTGCCTACCTCCATTGTGCCATTAATATTAAGAGGAGTTTGAACTAACATCACCAATTAAAAATATAAGAGTGTTATTTAACCAAGATCTATATCAGCATTATTTACATACATAATGAATTAAAATAGTATAACTTACCTCAATAAAATTTCACATATAACAACTACCACCAATGAGTATTAGTGATGAAGGTCCAACATTCACCTAATCCTCATGTAAATCTAAGATTATTATTGACACGTGAAAAAAATTACATGTAGTATATTTACTATTTTTTTTATAAATTACATACCCATGGACTCAACATGACCACATAATAAAGAGTTAGAGGGTTGATATATGTAGGATGAATAATACGACCCTAGAATTTCATATTATATACAATTATTTATATTAGCTTTTATTCATAATATATTAATATAGTTAATTTTAAATTTTAAAAAGGAAATATAATAAATTGTAAAACATTATTGAAAATTATGTATCAATCAATGATAAAGGTTCTATCTTGAAACCCATACATCAACACCATATCATCTAATATGGATGTGGTGTAACACCCCGCCACACAACCCTAGAGGAAGTTGCAATTAAATCCTCAAATGCACCAATTTTTTTTTTTGTTTAAGAACAATTAACATGCAAGTTCACTACCCATTGCCAAGAACCTCTAAGGTTACGAGACTAAGATTACTTTAAAACCCAAAATTACAACATAATGAAACCATAAAATTTATCTAATTAAGGGTTAAGAACACATACATTCCATAAAAGATAAATTATATCCAACTATAAGAGATACAATTTGATTTCATAACAATAATTTGATAAGAAGATTACATCTCTCATTCCCCGAATGAGGTAAATCCAATAAGCATGATTAAAAATTACAACTTCTACCTTGATTACAAATGAGGGGTAATAAAGTACAAGATTCAACTGAAATTAATGTAAGCATGAAATGTAAGAGGATCCCACGAGCTCTCCAACTAGAAATCTCATCAACACGAACAAGAAGAAAACCCAGTGGAGTAAGTTGCACGTTCCACCCAACCAAGTGGTACCTGAAGGCCCACCCCCCATGCTAGGAGATAGTAACAAGGATTCCAAGACAAGACCATCTACCTCTAGACAAAGGTTGAATCATACTGATACAACCAAACACATTAACCATACAACCACAAGTACATCATTACATTACTGACATGGGTTACATTGCTTCCAGATTTAAAACAAACCAAGAAAGCTAAGAGAACCATACACATAAACCCAAATACCATCTGTTGTCCTAGATAGAGTGTCATCGCATAGCTCATCATGAGTTACCCATTGCAGATCTTTATAGGCCTAGGCCCCTTAATTAAGGGATATCCTTGAAACCTCAACCAACCCCCGACTCTCATACTTACTAATGCGGAATCAAATACCTATCATAAAGACCAGATAGATGACCTTGCCATTCCAAGCCTTCCCACTCGACCCAAGCCTAAACAAGCACTTGAGAATATGAGTGAGGCTAGAACTTATCTTGATTAGTGTGAAATGCTACCTAATCTTCTAAATACATCGATTTAGTTATCACTTGATTAAACTACCTCTGAAGGTTACCCAGTCTTACCTCTTACGGGCTTTGGCCCCTAACGGAAGCCACTCTTCTATTTGACAACACACATATAAACCAATCAACAAGAGAGTCCCAAGTGCATACAACTAGATAACATAACCACTCCAACTCTAGGAGGAAACATATACTGAAACTCACTCCAACATTGGAGGAAACAATTTGCATAATCCACTCCTTCCAAAGGAGGCACAAATCATCCCTGTTCGTGGAAACCAGGAAATTAATTGGATACAACTCTACACACTACCCAAGGAAATTCAAAGGTTGACTAACATAATACGGAAACCCCAACTAATTGAAAACCCTAGCTGGAAGACTTATCAACGCTTCTAAACAATTTCCCCCAAAGCAAAAATAGAAGAAATTTACAATTAAAAAGGAAATTAAATAGGAATTAAGTATACTTTGGATTTCCTAAATCCACTTCCTTTAATAAAATTCAATAGATTATTGCCATAATAAAGCTAGTTTAACAATGTCTCTTTCAGACAAAAGAAGAAATTTAAACCAAATATTTAATCCTTAATTGCTTGTAAATAATAATAAAATAAACATTTACTTCTTCAATTCAAAACATATCATTTTAAAATAACTATTTCTCCTTAGCAAAATAAATAATTTTAAAATGAATTAATTCATCTATTAAACATACTATTTCTAAATCCAATATTTGCTCTTTCAAAATATATTATCTTAAAATAAATCCGTTTATTCGACTATTGCATATTAATTTAAAATTTCTCAATTGCATATAAAACATGATATTAATCAAATCAACATTTAAATATATATATATATACATTAAACATTATAAACTCAACTATACATATTTTATTATTAATATATATTAATATTTTAATATTATAAAATATTATATATATTTTTTATAAAAACGAATTTAGACAAGCGAACCCCCATAGGGTTTTTTGAAAGGTGGGCCACGGATTTCTTAGGGCACACACGGTTTTGGTTGGGAGAAGCCCCTGTGTTTAACACAACTGACCCCATTGTTTTGGGCATGATTGTGTTAACCACAGCTGACCCACCCACTATGAGTGGCGGTTGTGTTAACCACAGCCGACCCACCACAGTGTGGGTGTGGTTGTGTTAACCATAGCCAACCCACCACAGTGTGGGTGCGGCTGTGTTAACCACAACCGACCCACCACAATGTGGGCACGGTTGTGTTTAACATAGCTGACCCACCACTGTGGAAACGACCATGTGGGGGCACACTGGGTGCAACTCCCCATAGCACCTCGGATGGGGATGGCTATGGGTTGAGCCCCCAACAACCCCATGAAAGTTTGATTTTTATATTTATTTTTTTAACCAAAAAACACACATTTTAAAAGAAACCTGGGGATTTCAAAATCTGAATATCATTTTTGACAGGGTTTGTTCCCATTCCTCAATAAAAACCCAAATATAAAAAGATATATATATATATATATATATATATAATTTTCAATATATATATATACTAATTTAACCAATTTATTAAATCAGTTGAGCAATTATTCTCCACAATGATCATATATAGCCATATTGCAATTTTTTCTTGAAGAACACCATTTGCAAATAGAGGTTTTGTTTTAATTTCATATAATATTTCATATAGGTTTCTCTCCCAATTTAAACAAAGTTTATTTTCTTTTTCAAACAACATATAAAAATTGTGAATCCTTTCAAAATGAAACAAATTTAATAAATAGAAAACCTGATTCCAAAAGCTTGAGAGGCTGTCAATGGTGCACTGATTCTTCCCCAGATTCTAGCTTCTTCCTAGCAAATCAACAAAGTTTTCCCACAATTAAATCCAAAACCCACAAAATAGAAATCCTCCTTCCTTCTCCTTTTTTTTTTATCCCCATTTTCTTTCAATTTTTATGCTTATATCCAAAAACTCCATGAAAATCCAAAGTATCTCATTCAACCACCATAATAAATTTTTGAAAATAGAAAACATAAATTATCTTCCAATTTCATTTTTGCATTCAAAATTTTCAAAAATGCAAATTAAAAACCTTTTTTCAATTTTCAAACTTAATTTCTATCAATTCCAAAATAACTTAATTCAATTCAATTAATTTAATTAATTCAATAAAATAAATATAATCCAAGATTAAATTATTTTATTAATTAATTAATTAAATAAAATCTTCCAATTTAATAAACCGGACTAATTTAATAAACAACTTAAATATTTAATACCATTTAATTACCTTTTTCAACTTGCAATTAAATGAAATCAACATGAAATTGAATAACATTACAACAACTAAACCAGACCAAAATCAACGACACACTATGACCAAGGAGATGACATGACATGGAAAACCTAGCTACTATGTCATAATCAAATACCGTTGGGCAATGGACACGCTCGAACCTATGAAACTAGGTGGAGTCGATGTCCTATACCTATCAACCTACAAACAAAGAGTATATCGAACATGCATATATATATCATAATAAAACACACCGTGAAGAGGAAATCATGGAATTGCAGGGTGCTCGCAAGTGAGTGATGCAATCTTGTCCCCCTTCCCTAATACACTCGTCATAATCTTATAGTTCCATAATAATCAAATCTCATGTGCAATAAACATGCTATGATAATCAACATTATTACACCAATTAAAGCATGTCGAATAAAGCATCAAATAAGATACATCACATCACAAATAGACTGTCGCTCTATAAATAGTGATCATATCACACACACATAATAAGGTATCTGAATATCCAAAAACAAATCAAAGCAAACAAAACAAAACAAGGACACAGTGTCCAGTCCAGAAAGAAAAATGTAGGGGTAGTACATCCTCCCCCCCTAGGGTTAGGCTTACTCCTAGAAGCCTGCAAACAAGTAGGGATATAACTCCCTCATACAAATTGCATCCAAATCAAAACCTCGACCCATGAGGATGAGTATTCTGCAATGAGAAACCAATTCCAAAAGTCTCAACTACAACTCCCTGATACCCAAGCTAACGGTTATTAACCGTACCATAAGCTCGATGAGATCTACTTGCATCCCTACTGTCGGCTCTAAAACTACTGGGCCCTGACCAAATCTAGAAGTGTTTCAATGTGGATAGTTCCTAGCAAGGTGGCCCTATTGGTTGCAAGAGTAACACCCCATGTTACAAACAAACCCTCTGTCTCCTAAAGGTGCAGTAGACTGCTGCATACTACCCTAGTTAGTCGCAGACTGTGAACTCTAGGTTGGTTGCTCCTGTTGATCACGCTTGTTGCGCCACCAGTTCTGGTTCCTTCTAGGCAAAGAACCACCATCATCTTGATACAACTGAGAGTCCTTACACTTTCCAAGCACACTCTGCTACTTCCTGCCACTCTGAGATGGTCCCTATTGAGCCTTGGGAGGCATAGCTCCCTGAGTCTATCCCCCTCAAGCACTGGACCCTGCTGCTGAACTACTACCAATCTAAACACCCATGTGACCTCCTAGTGCCATGGTTAGATTATCCTCTAATAGACATGCTTTCTCCATCGTTATCTCCATGGTTTTGGGTTTGAAAACCCTCACATCTCCGCTAAGATGAGCATTTAAGCCCATGAAAAAGTGGTGAACCAACATCCCCTTATCATCTCCTATCCCTGAAAACAACTTGAGCTCATAGAAGCATCGCTCATACTACTCAATTGACAAGGCTAATTGGTGCAAAGCATGAAACTCACTGCCTTGATGCTAACACCATTGCTCGGATAGGAAACGAACTCTGAACCACTCTAGAAAGATCTCCAAAGATACTGAGTTAATATCTATATGGAGTTTCTACTCCTCTAGCCTCCACCATGTGGATGCGAACCCTCACAGATGCATGATAGTGCATCGCGCTTTGGTATTGTTGTTGTAAGGATGCATAACAAAGCACCTATCAAGGTCTATAAGCCAAACGTCAACCTCTAACCTAGTTCCTACTCCATCATACAATGGTGGATGTGCCCTGAGTAGATCTCTCATATGCACCTCTGACTGAGATGGGACTTCCCTCTCAATAGGATTACCCTAAACCTTGGCCTATCTCTGACCAAGGAACATCAATGCCTCCTCAAGCGCCCTGCGTGCAGCCTCAATCCCTAAAGGATTTTGCTGATGATCACTGACCCTTGGGGAATTCTACGATGCTTGATGTTCCTCCTGATTTGGAATAAGTGGAACATGAGGAGGAGAGTCATGCTAACTCCCATCGTGACCGCCTACATAGCCACATCCTCATCCTATACCTCTTTTGTGTCTGGGAGGCATAATCCTACATAGACACACCAAGGTATTAGGAAAGGTACACAATGTAAATCCTACACAACTAAAATATTAATGGATTCATCATAATTGCAGAATACCCAGTGTTTAAAGCTCGACTCTGATACCATGTGTAACACCCCACCACGAAACCCTAGAGGAAGTTGCAATTAACTACAAAAACACACCAATTTTTTTTTGTTTAAGTATAATTAACATGCAAGTTCACTACCCATTTCCAACAACCTCTAAGGTTATGAGACTGAGATTACTTTAAAACCCAAACTTACAACATAATGAAACCATAAAATTTATCTACTTAAGGATTAAGAACACATACATTCCATACAAGATAAATTATATCCAACTATAAGAGATACAATTTGATTTCATAACAATAATTTGATAAGAAGATTACATCTCTCATTCCCCGAATGAGGTAAATCCAATAAGAATGATTAAAAATTACAACTTCCACCTCGATTACAAATGAGGGGTAATAAATTACAAGATTCAACTGAAATGAATGTAAGCATGAAATGTAACAGGATCCCCTAAGCTCTCTAACTGGAAATCTCATCAACACGAACAAGAAGAAAACCTAATGGAGTAAGGTGCACGTTCCACCCAACCAAGTGGTACCCAAAGGCCCACCCCCCATGCTAGGAGATAGTAACAAGGATTCCAAAACAAGACCATCTACCTCTAGACATAGGCTGACTCATACTGATACAACCAAACACATGAACCATACAACCACAAGTACACCATTACATTACTGTCATGGGTTACATTGCTTCCAAATTTAAAATAGACCAAGAAAGTTAAGAGAACCATACACATAAACCCAAATACCAGCTATTGTCCTAGAAAAAGTGTCATCGCACAACTCATCATGAGTTACCCACTGCAGATCTTCATAGGCTTCAACCCCTTAATTAAGGGATATCCTGGAAACCTCAACTAACCCCTAACCCTCATACTTACTAATGCGGAATCAAATACCTTTCATAAAGACCATATAGATGACCTTGCCATTTGAGTCCTTCCAACTCACCCCAAGCCTAAACAAGAACTTGCAACTATGAGTGAGGCTAGAAATTATCTTGATTAGTGTGAAATACTACCTAATCTTCTAATACATTGTTTTAGTTATCACTTGATTAAACTACCTCCGAAGGTTACCCAGTCTTACCTCTTACGGGCTCTGGCCTCTAATGGAAGCCACTCTTCTATTTGACAACACTCATATAAACCAATCACCTAGAGAATCCCAAGTTCATACAACTAGATAACATAACCACTCCAAATCTAGGAGGAAAGATATACTAAAACTCAGTCCAACATTGGAGGCAACAATTCACATAATCCAATCCTTCCAAAGGAAGCACAAATCATCCCCATTCGTGGAAACTAGGAAATTAACTAGATACAACTCTACGCACTACCAAGGGCAATTCAAAGGTAGACTAACATAATATGGAAACCCCAACTAATTAAAAACCCCATCTGGAAGACTTATCAACGCTTCTAAACAATTTCCCCCAAAGCGAAAACAAAAGAAATTTACAATTAAAAAGGCAATTAAACAGGAATTAAATCTACTTTGGATTTCCTAAATCCACTTCCTTTAATAAAATTCAATAGATTATTGCCATAATAAAACTAGTTTAATAATGTCTCTTTCAGACAAAAGAAGAAATTTAAACCAAATATTTAATCCTTAATTGCTTGTAAATAATAATAAAATAAACATTTACTTCTTCAATTCAAAACATATCATTTTAAAATAACTATTTCTCCTTTGCAAAATAAATCATTTTAAAATCAATTAATTCTTCTATTAAACATACTATTTTTAAATCCAATGTTTGCTCTTTCAAAATATATTATCTTAAAATAAATCCATTTATTCGACTATTGCATATTAATTTAAAATTTCCCAATTGCATATCAAACATGATATTAATCAAATCAAAATTTTAATATATATATATATATATATACATTAAACTTTATAAACTCAACTATACATATTTTATTATTAACATATATTAATATTTTTATATTATAAAATATAATGTAAAATATTAATTATAAATATTTTAATATTATAAAATATAATATATATATATTTTTATAAAAACTAACTTAGTTAAGTGAACCTGTGTAGGGTTTTTTGAAAGGTGGGCCATGGATTTCTTGGGGCATGCGTGGTTTTAGTTGGGAGGGGCGACTGTGTTTAACATAGCCAACCCCATTGGTGTTCGTGTGGCTATGTTAACCATAGCCGACCCACCCACTATGGGTGGCGGCTATGTTAACCATAGCCAAACCACCACGGTGTAGGCATGATTGTGTTAACCACAATTGACCCACCATAGAGTGGGCGCAACTGTGTTTAACATAGTCAACCCACCACTATGGGCACAACTCCCCATAGTGCCTCCCATGGGGGTAGCTATGGGTTGAGCCCCCCGCAACCCCATGAAAGTTTTTTTTTTTTTTTAAACCAAAAAAAACATGTTTTAAAAGAAACCTGTGGATTTCAAAATCCGAATATCTTTTTTGACAAGGTTTTTTCCCATTCCTCAATAAAAACCCAAATATAAAAAGATATATATATATATATATACATATATATATGCGTATATATATATACATATACATATATATATACATATATATATATACTTTTCAATATATATACATATATATATATATACTAATTTAACCAATTTATTAAATCAGTTGAGAAATTATTTTCCACAATGATCATATACAACCATATTGAAATTTTTTCTTGAAGAACATCATTTCCAAACAGAGGTTTTGTTTCAATTTCATACAATATTTGACATGGGTTTCTCTCCCAATTTAAACAAAGTTTATTTTATTTTTCAAACAACATATAAAAATTGTCAATCCTTTCAAAATGAAACAAATTTAATAAATAGAAAACCCGATTCCAAAAGCTTGAGAGGTTGTCAATGGTGCACTGATTCTTCCCCAGATTTCAGCTTCTTCCCAATAAATCAACAATTTTTTTCCACAATTAAAATCCAAAACCCACAAAATAGAAATCCTCCTTCCTTCTCCCCTTTTTTTTTTATCCCCCTTTTCTTTCAATTTTTATGCTTATATCCAAAAATTCCACAAAAATCCAAAATATCTCATTCAACCACAATAATAAATTTTTGAAAATAGAAAACATAAAATATCTTCCAATTTCATTTTTGCATTCAAAATTTTCAAAAATGCAAATTAAAAACCTTTTTTCAATTTTCAAACTTAATTTCTATCAATTCCAAAATAGCTTAATTCAATTCAATTAATTCAATCAAATAAATGTAATCCAAGATTAAATTATTTTATTAATTAAATTAAATTAATTAATTAATTAAATTAAATTAATTAATTAATTAAATAACATCTTCCAACTTAATAAAATAGACTAATTTAATAAACAACTTAAATATTTAATACCATTTAATTACCTTTTTCAACTTGCAGTTAAATGAAATCAAGTAGAAATTGAATAACATTAAAACAACCAAACTAGACTAAAATCGATGACACACTATGACCAAGGTGATGAATTGACACAAAAAACCTAGCTACTATCTCCTAATCAAATACCATTGGACAATGGACACACTCAAACCTGTGAAACCAAGTGGAGTCAATGTCTTGTACCTGTCAACCTACAAACAAAGAGTATATCGAACATGCATATATATATATATATCATAATAAAACACACCATGAAGAGGAGATCGCGGAATCATAGGGAACTCACAAGTGAGTGATTCAATCTCGTCTCCCTTCACCAATATACTCATCATAAACTGACAACTCCATAATAATCAAATCTCTTGTGCAATAAACATGCTATAATGATCAACATTATTACACCAATTAAAGCATGTCAAATAAAACATCAAATAAGATACATCACATCAAAAATAGACTATCGCTCTATAAATAGTGATCAAATCGCACACATAATAAGGTATCTGAATATCCAGAAACGCATCAAAGCAAACAAAACAAAACAAAACAAGGACACACTGTCCAGTCCAGAAAGAAAAACGAAGGGGTATTACATGTATCCTACTCCTATCCATGTGTAAAATATTCCTCAAACTAAGGAGCATCGTCTCGAATGTATGTATCTTGAGAATCCTTAGACTCATAATCATAGATAGATCCATAATAATAGTAAAGGTATGGTGACTACTAATACCTAGGAATCTCACCCTCATTAACCTATTAAAGAGGACTACTATATTGTAATAAGTCTAAGGAAGGTAAGCTAGCAAAAAAAATTCCTACACTAATCTTGAGAGGAGAATAATGCAAAAATTTATAGATCTTTAAAAATTACAAAAAATAAACATAAATATCATGAATACCTCAACACAGTGATTTATGTGGAGAAAATCCTTTCGGGAGAGAAACCCCAAACTCCAAAAGCCACCTAATATATTATTCAAAAATCAAAAAGATTATAATATACTATAGAGAAAGCTTCTCACATGAGTATCACTAATTAGAGATCCAGAGGTAACACAACCACTATCAAACTCTCAAAATACATCACAATACATAGCCATAATACAATGCCCTCATAAAATAGGATTTCCTTCTAGGGAAAGTCAAGCCAATTTTTTTTTGACCATCAGATATGAGACATAATGATGAATGGTCTAGATTTACAATAATAGAAGTGTACATAATATTTGGCTTCCAAGGGTGCTACCTCTGAGCCCTCATCAGGGTGCGTTTCCCCCTAGACCCCCAGCGAGGGGATGATCCCCCCAGAACCCTCATGGGGGGACCCCCCATGCCCCCATCACCGTCATATGAATAGTACCTTATGTATGAATAGTAACTTATGTAATTGCAAGGTTGAGATACATTTTCCCAACAACAAGATGTGTGCAAGATAATCCCTATAAGGTCATTCCCTCAAAATTCTTCCTACAATATGAGATTAATATATGTTGAATATATGGCCTAGCTAGAAGTCTTAGTGGCTAGTCTTAAGCAATTTGTGCCCCTTCCCTACCTATACAAAGCCTTTATCTCTACCCAAGAAAGCGTGCACATAAAAATAATTTTGAATCTCATTAAGGACAAAATCATAATAGAGTTTCCTCAAGAAATTTTGTGGCACCTCATTATTGTTGTATGGAGGATGATAAAAAATTAGCCACCTTCTATCCTAAAATTTATTCATTATTCCTTGGTGTTAGTAACAATGAATAGGGGATATTTTTTAAATTCCACATATGGGTGCATTAGTTCTCAAATCAATAAATAATGAAAATAAATTAAATTATTTTATCTTCCACACGTTGATATGATAATTTAGTATAATAAAATTATCCTCCATTCTCCCTATGACTTGACCATGTGTTTATTTGGCCACCAAAAAAATATACATGATAAATAATATATTCCAAGGATGTAGCAAGGTCTATTTGATGTGTTGTGGTCTTCATAGATAAATTCAAGAGGATGAAATTTGTATGGCACAATTAAATGTTCCCCCATGCTTTTTTGTCCAATTTTAAATAATCTTCTCAAATATTCCAAATGGCTTTATATCTCTTTCAAAATATCTCCATTAATATTTTTCTTCAATAAGATCTTCCATATTTAACTTTCAAATCTCATACTCAATGTCACTAAATTTCTGAATATAAGTTGTTGATAAAACCCTGTAAGAGCCAAGGATCAAATACAACCAAAAAAACCTTCCAAATAAGATAAAATAAATAGAAATTCTATGAAACTAGAGAAGTTGTTGGATGAAAATATGTAGTTGATATAATATACAATAAAAAATATTGTTCTAAAGACAAGGATGGAACCCTAGGAGGAGCTAATATTATGACAAGTATCTTAATCCTATGATATGAGACACAAAAATTAAATGACCTAAGTAAGCTTAAGTATGTAGGTGTGAATAGAACCTACTATGAAACTAGTTATCTAATATGTCATCTCTACACCAGTAAAAAATGATAGATCATACAAAGATGAAATAATAGGTCCTAACTACATACAATCATTTTAGGTACCTATTGAGGGTGGCTTTAATCACTTACAATGTGATAGGAAATAAGGGTTTATTTCCCCTCTTGAAAAGTAGCAAGACTACTCCAAGGTTCCTGTGTAACTAGTTCTTAGTCATGTTGGGACAACACAAGGTCATTGTCAACATGTTTGACAAGGGTTCTTGTGTTCAAAGCTAATTGGAAAATAACATGAAACCATACATGATAATTCTTATAATTTATAATAGTAAATTATATTTCAATTCTCTTTAAGTATTTCAAATTGAGTTTCAAAGAAAGATCAAAAGATATAGGGTAACAAGGAGTAATATAAATAAATTTAACCTAAATGGATAATGATAACAAATAGTCCATTAATCATTTCTATATGTTTAATAAATATCTCCAAACCACTGTTACAAAAAATAATTTTTTTTACATTCA
Organism: Sequoiadendron giganteum; assembly: GCA_007115665.2. Taxonomy (NCBI): domain Eukaryota; kingdom Viridiplantae; phylum Streptophyta; class Pinopsida; order Cupressales; family Cupressaceae; genus Sequoiadendron; species Sequoiadendron giganteum. The sequence goes on along the minus strand of CM021104.1, from coordinate 646,057,056 downwards.
CCAGTAATAACAATGCAATCTTCAAAGGAAACAAATCACCACATGAGATTTTTTCAAATTTCATGCAATGAGAACATTGTCAACATGTATAGATCTGTACTGTCCCTCTAGTTGCTACTATATATTTTTGTTTGCTTATGTTTGTTTGCTAGTCATTTAGCTATTTTGGATACTATATTACATTATTTGTATTATGACACATATGTTATGTTAGTTGTTATACTCTGTTGATGATACATAAGACATCATTATCATCTGGTTATGCTCGTGTGATGACATTATGATAGACGCGTGTGTGTTATGGTTTATGTTGTTTCTCAGTTTTAATGAGGTTATCATGATGTAATTTATGATGATATAATGATGCATTTCAGTCTTGGTGAAGAAGACAGTGTAGCATTACTCACTCATGAGTACCCTGCTATGTTATGACTCTCCTTCACGATGTGTTTGTTGATATAAGTTGATATTTTTGACAATGTCATTTTATGCAGTTTGTAGGTACAAGAATCGACTCCACTTGCTTCATCAAGTCTGAGTGTGTAATGGCCCAATGGAAAATATTTTGTTCAGAGATAGTGTCAGGTCCTTTGTCTTAAGCCATCGCTCTTGATACAAATAGTACATGTTTGTTACCCATATTTTTTTTTTTGTCTGTTCTGTCATGTCATTTATAGATTCATCATGTTAGAAATGAATTTGTTTAAATAATTAAAAGATTTAATTTATAAGTACTTGATTTTATTTACAATGTTAGATTAGTTGGTAGTTAAAGTTTGATTTAATGTTTAAAGGATTTGATTAAATTAAAATGATTAAAATAGAAAATTGATTTAATATAAATTGTTGAATTATTGTGCAAACTTAAATTCTTTTAAAATAGATATTTTTAATAGAGTTGTTTTCAATAGATTATGCAAAATATTTGAAAACTTGAACTTAATGTCAAAAGATTGTTAACTTGTGCAATTAATTAGTTTTAACTATCCGCTCAATTATGATTGCATGCAATCTATCAGTTAAGTTTTATGAATGAAATTTAATTAAAGGAAGCTTATGCAATTTGGTGCACGACAATTGGTTTTTTGCTGAAAAAGTGGTTTTCACGGCAATATTGTTTTGGGAAAATATGTCTTCTTTCTTTGTGTGTTTGGTTGGAAAAATAATGAAGATTGTGAATTTTGAGGCTTTTCTCATGTTGGAAAAGATTCATTGTCCGATATTTTGTGCTTGGCATCACTCTTCGTCAGAATTCGAGGAAGTGCACTGAGTTTTCTTTTGTATCTTTGTTTTGTTCTTGAATTCAAAACTTTTAGATGACATTATTGGATTGAATTTACTTTATGATTGAACTTGAATACTGTGTAATCTGCACAAACAGTAGAAAATGAAAATTTTAATGATTATTTTAATTTAAATCAAAGAAAAAAATTGTAGAGAAGAGAAGACGTTTTAAGACCTAGCTATGTATTCTGAAATCTACTGAAAATTGCTTGTAATTTTTACATTATAAATCAGTTGTTTGTAAATTGTTGTCGATAATCTTCCTAGCCATTGAGTCAATCGATAATGGTGACTTATTGTTTTGCTTGGGATATCCATATATTTTGTTGGGTTTGAATCAAGTCTTGCTTGTTTCCTATACCTATTAAATGCTCACATATTTGATGGATGATATCATTTATATGGAATAATATCTACCTCATCTCCTAACCACCGTTTCGTATATTGATTTGGTGTGACCATTTATCAAAATCCTAATTCGTTGTATGGTATTGGCCATCACAGTATTTTACTAGTGATATACTTGTAATTATTCTTTTTGTTAGGTTTTGTCGGTGCTTACTGTTTGTAAAATTGATAAAGAGGAAATATTTATATTCTTTTTGTTCGTATTTTTATTTCTAAGTTTTTCTTATGGCATGGATTTTTCTAAGAAAGTATTCCACTCTTTATGTTGAGAGTGTTATCTGGTGGTGTCGACATGTTTAATTCTCTGATTTCTTCTTTTTTTGAGCTATATGATTGATCTTGGCATCAAATTTCCATTTGATTTCATGGTATTTTATCTGCTTCAAATGTTGGGGTTTCTTAGAGCGCATTTCTTCCTTGGTTCGCATGTTAACTTTCTTGGAGTTTCCAATGCCCTTCTATCTCCTTGCAGGCCACATGCTACCTTAACTTGGATATCATATTACCCACTACCTAGATTAATCAGCATGATCGAATGTCATCACCTATCCCAAGTCGTTTATTATTTATCTAACTTGCTATTTTCTGGAACACTACTTCACCTTCACCGCACATGCATGATTTCATTATTTGGATTTAAATTGCTTTTGTGGAGCGGCTGTAATAGTAAGTTCCTTGTTTTTGAATAAACTCATGTCCTCTCTCTTTGTGCACCATTGACTACATGTAATAAGGATCTATAATATCTTAGAACACATGTTTATGCATGACAAGAACCATGCATTCAAAATCAGCAGTTAATATAATTGAAGTTTGAAGAGGTTCGATAAAATGCATAGAATATATATGTATATAGTTGAGAATTAGTTGATCATTCTATAATTTCTATTCTTACAAAATTTACATGTTATGATTATTTCTACGGTCAACATTATGATATCTATACTGAATATCGATTTTGTCATGCTAATTCAAATATATATATGTATATATATATTGCATTCAATAGATTAAATTTATACCTTATAATGTAATGTATTTATGTTTTTTGTTGATAATTTTTTTTTAATTAATTATTTTGTTAAGTTAGAAAAAAATAAAATTTGACATTCTATTATGTCATTTGTACTATCTTATGATAGTATTTTTTTTTGAAAAGCATAGAATGCTTGAGTATTTTTGTTCTTTGCTATAACTTGATTTTGGATTTGGCCATGCATGTTGTGTTATCATGTGAAGGTATTTGATCGTTTTGAGACCTATGTCATATTGGAGATGTGTATATCCATGCTTTTATTTTTGTGCATGAAGGATATCATGTGTTTTGTTAGTAAGTTATGTTTTGTATATAGGTGGAGTCGCTTTCGTTAGGGATTGGAACCCTAAGAGGTTACCAGGGTAACCTATCAAAAGTAGGTAATTCAGTGAAAACCTCAAACTTAATGTATTATGGTTGGGTAGTATGCACTTAATAGCTCAGATAATTGTTTTGCCTTGCCCCATACCTTAATTATTGCATAGATTAAGAGTAGGTTGAGATGGCTTGGAATGGCATAGTCATTCACTTTGTCATCTCGAAAAGTGTTTCGGTTCCACATGAGTTCATTTAGGGGTCAGAAATCGGTAGAGATTGCTAGGGTAACTCAGGACGAGGGTCAGTAATCTAGGAAGATTCACCAGGGTAACCTAAAACAACTGTGTGATGAAACTCTTATCCTTATACATGTTTGTGGTATCTTGTGTAGAGTCACCTTTGGTTATGTTGTTGCCTTTGGGAGTTTGGTTGTTATCATATGGTTTTGATATTATGTCGTTATGTGATTGCCAACCATGTGATGTGTTTTTTGTCTCCTTGTGTGTTTATTTGACTTGTGGATTTAACATTATCCCCTAGCACGGGAGGTTGAATTTTGAGTACCACATGGTTGGGAGGAACATGCTCTATCCTCCATTGGGTCCCCTTGTAGGTGATGTAGCTCATGACAAGATTATTCTTGATAGGTTCCTGATTTCACTTTGTTCATGGAGTCAGACATGGAGCATGCTCGTGAATGTGATAGAAAATTATACTTGATCATCATCTATAGTGTATTCATACATGATGATTGTTTATGACATCTTTGTATTATTATTTTGATGTATCAATATTTTTCATAATCTCATTGATGTATTTGGAACATGTAACTTAACATTATATGATTATGAAATGTGATTATTCATTAGTGTTATGATATGTCATATTCTTATGTTTCATGTATATGGTTTTATGATGTGTTATTCTTTTAGTTTTGTTTTAGTAGTGTAGTTTTGGAACCCTGAGAACGGTCGTGTATAAGATACTTTTTCACTTGTTGTAATTGAAAGGTTTTAAAAATAAATCATTTGGTTATTTTGTTGCATTATGTGTTATTCTCTGGGTTCCATGATGGGGCATTACAATATTTGAGATGAAATATTACTTAACTTCATAACTATCACCAAGATATCACTTTTTAGACAATTTAGATTGAAATAGAATATCCATAACACCACCATGATGCCAAATTTCAATGCATGCAACATAGTTGTAACTCTTTGATTAAATCAATAATCCACAAAGTCAGTAGGAAAAATCCATGTTGAGATTCTATGGTTTGATTACAAAAAATTACATTAAAATTAGATCCTTTGAAATGATCAAGAATTAAAAATATATAGATAATAGGTTCCTAAAATTATGGATCTAAATAAATAGCTAAAACTACCTCTAGCGCTTGAGTCTTTAATTGAAACTAACTGAAATTTAACAAAATTAAAATTGGGCACCCCAGTTGGAGTTTTAGTTGAGCTAAACGAATATTGAAGAATAAAAAACAAACTAGAAATTAACTAAAATCCATTTGAAGTTTAACTATTTTCTTTTGAATTCCAATGCCTCTCTTATGTTGCAATCTAGGCGCTAATCTTTACATCATCAATTATCATCATTTTTAATGATGAATTTTCCTTTTGGATTTGGCCATCCCATTTTTGTAGCTTCAATTGTTTATTTGCAAAACAATATAAAAATGGGTTAATTAACAACAATAGTACCCATTTCTCCAGTCACTTGGTGAAGTTGTCAGTAAATATCAACACTACTTCACTCATTCTTTTCAATGGTGGCCCTTTGTGAAACTAGATTTTGACCTTTTGGTCGTATGCCATCTTCTCCATTCGCATTGTATTTTGGTGAAGGTTTCCATTTCCTCTTGTAGAGTTTGGAGTTTAACCTTCTTATTAACCATTCTGTCAATGCATTCCTATGTGACCCACCCTTAAATTTGGCTTTGTAGCTCTTCAACTATCTTTGTGAGATCTCTCACTAGTACAAGAGCATCCCAAAACACACAGCCTAAGTTTTCCACTACCTGGCATATATTGCTCATAGCTTGTCCAGCCTAGCTTCTATCATTATTCAAATTGATTTTATATTTATTCAAGATCTTGACACAAAACTCTATTGCTCTTACCCAAATTATGGGATGATCCTTCTCTTTTTCTTCTATTACAACATCTTTTAAGAGCTCCTCTATCTTTGTTTCACTTATTTGGTGAAGAATTGGTATGTAATCTTCCCATACTAATATTTCTTCATCGATGATTAATTCAAGTTGTTGGGAAACACTATCTTAATCACTAATGGAGTGATAATATTTTATTAGTTATTTCAAAACTTTATAATCCAACTCCATAAAATCCTCCATCCACTATTGATTAGTGGGAATCCATCTGTCTAGGTCAGAATGTCTGACTTCTCATTTAATGTAGCTTGAAATGCAAACTTAGGATCCTCATTATCAATAGGTCCAATTAAATTGCTGATACAAGTTATGAGTTGTGCCACTTGGGCTTTCAAATCTTCTATTGTATTCTCGTCCTTCTAAATTTGTTTCAAAATTGTAGAGACAAAAATTTGAAGTCTTTTCTTCTCCTTCCCTAGTTTGTACTCCCGAATCCACTTTCTATGTCTAGTAGTCATCAACAGTCATTTTTTAAGGCCTCTTTCAACACACTCAAGCTTTTCTTTGGATTCTCCACATAAGTATGTTGTCTCTTCTTAATTGTGTGGTTCAACCACAATCGTATATCTATAGATGTATCTCTCTAAGAAGGAGTTAAAAATCTCATAGTGTGGGAATCCTGAGCATCATCCTTGGGTTCCTCCTATCCAAGCCATTGGGAAACCTTTTTTTCTTGATATATTATTTCTTGATGCATGTCCTCTTTATGAGGAAATTACTCAACAACTTTATTTTCTTGAACAACCTCCTCATCACGAGGCTACTCTTATTCCTTTTCTTTATCAATTTCTTCAACATTAATATTTTCGAAATTCACCTCCACTTGGACATTCTCAGTATGCCCCTCCTCGGTGTGTACTTATACATGTGTAAAATATCTTGCACATTGATACCCAAACACCCTACCTAATAACATAATTAAATCCTTGATATCTTCCTTTTACTCACTAATATATTGTACCTTGGTTAATTTAGCAGCTACCTTCTTGGGTTTTTCTAGTAGGCTATTATTAATATAGTTCAAGCTCTCTATTGTATAATCATCAAAGTATTTGAAAAATTTCTTCATTTCTACTACCTCATACTCAAGATAGGTGGGAATTCTAAAAATCTTCTTTGTCATCTTTGGAGTTACATCTAACACAGTTTCTCCATTTTCCCCCAAGACCATCTGAGTCTTCTAATTATAATAGCTAGCACAAGTTAAAATTAACTTCAGGGAGTGAACTATCACTAGAAAGGTAATAGCTTCTACCAATCTTGATTTTTCCAAATCCCTTGCCATTAAAGTCCTAGCCCCACTATCACTAATTCTCTTATTGAATTCATCCATTTTGACATGGCCCAAGTTTGTATCTCTAATCTTGGTGTAGGGATAGAACATATTTGAGGGTGGATGGTAACCTTTGTATTATTATTTCATCTCTTTTGAATCCTTTGGTGGCATATATCCTACAAGAACTGATGCCATATATTAACATTTACATGTTTCGAGAAGAGAAACCTTGCAAAACAAGCCATGTTAGATAACATAAATCCTTCATTTTGAAGTCATAACTTGTTATTAGAGAATTTATACAAAGTTTTGGGGATCAACCTTTAGGATTACCCCTTAAATTATATTATTAACATTTGCACCTAAGACTTCATTTTTTAGTTTACTTGATTCTTCGGGCATCAGAGATACCTCATACATTTTGCTTGCAATGTGAATCCCTTAGGTTATAACTATGTTGGATCAAGTATCGGGGATCGGGGATCCCTTATACCTCTTAACTCTTTACAATTTTCCATCCTTAATTGGTATCCTCAACACATGAAGCCCGAAAGGTGTTTCAGGGTTTGGATTTTAGAAATACCACATACCTCTTGCTTGTAATTTTCTTCAGAGGTAAGAAGTATTCCCAATCCGTGAAGTCTGAAGTATCTTTTAGGGATCAGGGTTTAGAGGTAACCTTTACAAGTTTCTATAAATTTTTAATCATTGGCTAAGTCAAGCCTTCACAGCTCAAATACTTGATTTAAACTCTTTCATATTTGACTTGGACCCTTAGAGAAATTTTACAAAGGAATACTTATCAAACTTTTCATTCAAATGAGGACAATTGATCTTATGATTTTTTGAAAATTAGAGGTCAATGTTTCATTATACTTCCTACCCTAATAAGAAAGTATGCAAAGGGTATATGTGATACCCAAAGTCTAAAAATAGTCTTTGGAAAGAAGAATTTTTTGGCTAAGTGTTTACACACCATCAAGGATTAGATATCGGGGATACACTTTTCCCTTTCACCTCTATAAGAAAGGAGTTAACCAATATTTTTGACAACTAAAACCCAAAGGTTTTAATAGATTTCACTAATTCAAAATAAAGTTTGGGAGTTGGGCATTGGAGTTTCATTATACATCATTTTGGTTTTTTTTGTGTAGTAGGTAAGTGGAACTTATGACTCCCAAAACTGTCTAACACACTTCAAGTTTAAAAAATGCTAAGGAATAGATAAAGGAAACCTTGATAAAGCAGAGGCCCAAGGCCTAAAAATGATGTCACAAAAATCCTCGAACAACACACCAAAAAAGAACATGATACGATGGTACAACAAAGCCAAAAAAATGGGAAAAAGACACATGGATAAAAAACAAGGGAATGCCCAAAACCAGATTGACTAAATAAAATAAAGGCAAGAAAAAGCACACACAAATAATGAGACCCAAATAAAAATCTCACATTTTAAATAAGGAAGAAATTGAATGAAAAAAGGAAAGAATGGATTTCAACAAACCTACAACAATGCATGAGATAATTAAGAGGATGAACATGAACACAAAAAAATGCACAAAAAGAGAATGAAAATAAAATGCCCATGAACACGATGTGAGCAACAACATGAACACACCAATGCACAACCTCAAACATGAACTAGTTGACACAATTATGCACACAAAAAAACACAAGAACATGAAGGATTCACAGTGGTAATGACAATTTTGAGTGGCAAGAATGAGGCTCGAGAGATTTGCAGAGCTTTTAAGCACAAATTAGCAAGTGAGTCATTGTAAAATGATGCATAAATTTACATATAACCCTTCATATATCAAAATAATGGTGCATTAAGCTCAATCATTAATGCATTGAGTTATACTGCCAATGCATTAAATTTTAGTGTCAGTACATTTGAGTTAAGGGACTTGACATGACATTTTCATGAAACAAGGTGTTGCCATCGAGAGTCAGGGTCAAGCAAGTGGAAAGACAAAACCCCAATTCGCAAAGACCTGGAAGAAAACAAAAAAAATAGCAATGAAGATCGAGGAGAAGGGGCTAGAGATTGGGCTTGACAAGGAAGGTATTCCCTTCCTTGAAATTCTGACATTCCGAACCCCAAAAGACAATAAAAGGAAAGAAGAAAACAAATAAAGGAAAAGGAAATAAGGGAAACAAAGAAATGACAAAAAAAGAGGGGGTCCCAAATGGGGCTTGAGTGTGAAGGTACAATAGTATGCATGTATATAAAATCTATCATGAGAAGAGTAAAAGATAAAAATTGTAGGAAAAACCCTCTCTAAAAGAGAAGGATATAAAAAAACATATACAAGTGAAAGAACGAAGGAGGACTAGATTGTTAGGATTTAGGTTCCATCAACCTTCTAAATCCTTTAATTAATTATTCTGCTAATTTTTTTTGTACATTTACCCATAAGAGGTGAAACTGTTTGACCAATGGTGGTGAAAGAGACAATGTAAATGCAATGTTACCGTTACTCTCTGTCCTTTTGGAAAAGGACAAAATAACTAGGTGTCCCACTTTGGAATCTTATAGAATGATGTTGTTAGGTCAAAATAGGCTGTTTTAAGAGCATCTATGACATGTATGATATTTTTCATAAGATGCTATGATAGTATGACAGATTCCCTATGACAGAATATGTTATTTTTGGACCTTACGTGCCCATGCATGAGAGATGCCTTATGACAGTTGTAAAAGCATCTGTAAGAGGCTATTTTTGGTATTTTTTACCATTTCAAGGAGGCATGCATGAGTTTTTCTAGGTGTTATTTCTTCCTATTTTTTGGTGAAACCATGGTGGTTTTCATGCTCACAAATCTCTTTAAATTGGGGCCTTGAGCTAGAGTTATTCAATTTAGTTTTGCAGGTTTGCAGGGTAACATGGTGCTGCCAGATTTTACAGAGATTGATAAGAGAAGTCTATTTTTGCATTTAATACTTCAGATTATTAGTAATATACTTTCCTCTCTTTCGGTGGTGGAGTTTTTTCCCTTCAGGTTTTCTCCACCTAAATCTATTGCATGTGTTATGATTCTTCTAGATCTCCCCCTCTCATTCTTTCTTCACACTAAAGCTAAAAGTTTAATCTACATATTTTAGATTTCAATTAACTTATTTAAGTTCATATTGCAAGCTTTTCTTCACCTTGATAATCAACATTTGGTATCAGAGTGTAGACACATAAAAAAGACATCTTACATCTCGCTCTAACTAACATCAAATTCTTCTATTAATCAATTAAAACAATTTATTGATTAATTCCTTAGCTTCATTAGGCTTAATTAAATAAATCAAATTATTTCTTAAAGTCCTAAATTTCTTCTTATTTGATTCAATAAATCAAACCAATTTAAATAAAATATCAAACTCCTAAAATCCTCCAAGTTAATTAATCTGAATTAATTAACCTCTAAACATAATTTCCCATTCTCTAGCTTTTGACTCAACTTGAGTCAAATCTAAACTCTCAACTAACCCACCCACTTGCACCAATAAATCATTTTTTTTTTAATTAATTCTTCTAATTACTTTCAAAAGGGCATCAAGATGGAATATTCTTCCAATTTTGAATCTCCCTCTCAAATGCTTGTACATCCAACAAAGCATTAAATGCTCTTACATGTCTCTTGCACAAGTCAAAATTATCATTTAATGCACCTTTCATCCCCCCTAAACATTTCATTTCATGCAAATTCAAATTTGAAATTGGCACATTGGCCAAGACTTGCACATTCCTCACCCTCTCACATCTTGACAAGTGTCATCTTGTCATTGGCTTATGAATGATCCCACATTCATCCAAAATCTCTCAATATCCTAACCTTAAATCTATAAAATGCAAAGCATTTCTCCAAAACATAACAACACATTTTTTGCAATGTTACTCTCTACATGTGAGAACTAATCTTGCTCTTCATTTGGCATCTTTTGCTTACCATGGATTGGGAAAGGGTTGCTTCCTACACAGCAAAGTGGAACCAATCCACTATGAGATAAGTTTACTTCATATTTTATGTGTTTTGATCATTCTTGTCATTTGTTTGCATATCAAATCATGGAGTATTATTTCATAAGGTCGTTTATTTTTGTCATGTTGGTTTTGTCATTTTTCTAACATTCAAAGATTTAAGCCACTAGAAAATGGTGCTAGAAGGAGGGTGATTTTATCTTTGACTAAATTAAATCATATTAGTTGACATTTTGAGTTTTTGTTGTAGGATGTAGATTTGACTTAATCATTTCTCTGCATTATTGGAGATTTATACGTTTATTTATAAAATCTCTTGCAAAAATTTGCAGCGATTTGGCTTGTATTGTGTTCCAATTTGGGTTTATAAGTGTTGAAATTTGGTTGTGAACGCCCATTTTGTGTCCGATAATTTTAATTATGAAGCGTTTCTGTCATATTTTGGCTTATTTTCAGCTGTTCTAAAAGTTTTTAGTCATCTATTTTGGCTGTAAAAAAAAAATAATCTCATCGATGGAACAAATGGAATAGATCTGTCAAATTGGAGAATAACTATTGTAGATCTCCATGATTAAAAGAGCATTGTTCCTTTTGTTGATATTCTGAAGGCACAAGTTATAAACATCGGTAATGATTGTCATAAATTGCTTGGAAATGCACCATGGGCGACTGGACCAGTTAAACCAAGGGTTGCCTAATTAGCTTCTGGAATTGTTTTGATTATTCCAACTTTCCTACTCATTCACCAGTTGCGCTAAAAAGTGTCAATGGCTCTAAAGGCTAACGTACTCTTGATGGAATAACCTTACCATATTTATCTGGTATTTGGTCTGACCCATGATTTTTTTTTGTATATTGTGGGGGCCTGTGCCTTTTGTGTTTCTCACCTTGAGACACCTGCCAAATGCCTTTGGAAAATCAGTTCCCTAAAAAAGCACTCAACGAGTAGATAAACATCATTTTTTTAAATTTCGATGTCAGCAACATCATTCTTTGAACCAATGCAACGAGTACATTGCTTCAAAGAGGGGAAAAATGTAGACACGTAAAATAGACATCTTACATCTCGCTCTAACTAACATCAAATTCTGCTATTAATCAATTAAAAAAAATTATTGATTAATTCCTTAGCTTCATCAAGCTTAATTAAATAAATCAAATTATTTCTTAAAGTCCTAAATTTCTTCTTATTTGATTCAATAAATCAAATTGATTTAAGTCAAATATCAAACTCCTAAAATCCTCCAAGTTAATTAATTTGAATTAATTAACCTCTAAACATAATTACCCATTCTCCAGCTTTTGACTCAACTTGAGTCAAATCTAAACTCTCAACTAACCCACCCACTTGCACCAATAAATCATTTCTTTGATTTATTAATTCTTCTAATTACTTTCAAAAGGGCATCAAGATGGAATATTCTTCCAATTTTGAATCTCCCTCTCAAATGCTTGTACATCCAACAAAGCATTAAATTCTCTTACATGTCTCTTTCAGAAGTCAAACTTATCATTTAATGCACCTTTCATCCCTCCTAAACATGTCATTTCATGCAAACTCAAATTTGAAATTGGCACATTGGCCAAGACTTGCACATTCCTCACCCTCTCACATCTTGACAAGTGTCATCTTGTCATTGGCTTATGAATGATCCCAAATTCATCCAAAATATCTCAATCTCCTAACCTTGAATCTATAACATGCAAAACATTTCTCTGAAACAACTGCAACACAACAACACACTTTATGTAAGGTCACTCTCTACATACCGCTTGATCCTTGAACAAGATAATGTTCTTCATACCGCTAGCCAAGGCTAAAGGAATAATTCTCTTTAAATCATGGAGAATGTAGATGCTAAAATCCACAAGAGATGGCTTAAACCATTTCATGTTGTGAGCACGAAAGTTAGTTTAAACCAACAAACTTAGACATCCCTATGAAATATTTAACCATGTTAAACAATGCAACTAACGAAGACAAATACAATCTGAATAAAAGCATATGCAAATGTGATTAACCCTTTATCTAATAGTGGATTGGTGCCACCTTGTTGTGTAGCAAGTAGCCCTTTCCCAATCCTTGAACAAGCTGAATGATGTTATGGGCAAGATTAATTCTCAAATGAAGAGAGTAACCTTGCTTGAAATCTGTGAAGTGAAGGTGAATTTGAGCATAGTAAGTCTACTCAAAGTTGTGTGTTTTTGAATGAAGAGAGGATTCTCCAATTTATAGATTTCCAAAATGGAAGAGAGAATGAAATAGAGCAATGTGGGATCATTCAACATCCAATGGCCAAGTGCCACTTGTCAAGATGTGAATGGTTGAGGAATGAGCACGTTTTGGTCAATGTGCATGATAAATGCCATTAGGTGGAATTTCAAATTTGAGAACTCACATGTGAGAGGGAAAAAGGAATGAAATAAATACCACTTGGCTCAATGCACAAGAACATGTAAGAGGAATGAATGCCTTGTTGGATGTACAAGTCTACTTGGATTTGTTGAATTCAAACAAGGGAATATTCCCTTTTGATGTTATGTGAGGGAAAATGGAGAATTAAATAAATCAAAGTAATTGATTTATTGTGCAAGTTGCATTCTCTAGAGGATTTTAATGAAAAGGATTAACTTAATCAAGGATTTGATTAATTTAATGAGGAATTAGATGATTTGACAATTTTTGACTTAAATAGATGAATTAATTTAAATTAGAATTGAGAAGAAATGATTAACTAAATAAATGGTTTTGATTTATTTAACCAAGGAGGAATATGTTAGATTAACTCAAATAAGGTTTAATTTATTTAATTTAATAAGAGGACTTTAGGGAATTTAATCAATGGAGGAGAAAGATTTAATTAAATGAATTATGACTCATTAAATTAAGATGCAGAATATAATGAAAAGTTGAGAGTATGATTTAGGAAGGAATGTTGTTAATAATCAAGATCAAATGTCTAACAAAGAGAGTTATAACAATGGAACAAGTACATTGCTTCAAAGAGGGGCAAAATGTAGACCTGTAAAATAGGCATCTTACATCTCGCTCTAACTAACATCAAATGCTGCTATTAATAAAATCAATCATCGCCTTCACCCTTTGGTAAGTCAGTTAGAAGCAAGTCTAGCAGGTTCAAAAGTGAACACTCTAATCGTAAGAGTCTTGAAAGTCTAGATCAGTGAGTCAGCATGTTGATCAACTCGGAATATCAATAGCTTATCACCCAAATCAATCCCATCAAAACCCTGATCACAACATGTCCTAGGATGAAGCTTTTCTACAATGGACATAAGAAGTAGGTACCGCATAGTAGTTTAGCCTTGGCTAGGGGTATGAAAATCGTACCTGTGTGTGCTATCAAACATAAAGTAATTGGCCCTTTGAAAATCCCAACTCCTGGTAAGCAATATATCATCATCATCAGTAATAATGTGAACTTGTGTTGATCCTCCTTCCATCCATCTTATTCTTCTTATTCTTCTATTTTTACTAACATTTCTATCTAAAATCAGTGTGTTGAATTAAGGTATACATGAGACTACCCATAGTCGATGACTGTTTATACATCATCAGATCTATCTACATCAAAGAATTATCTTTCATCCTTTGATCAACAAAGCCACTCCTCTCGCATATTTATCCCGATCTTGATCGGAAAACCATCCATTTCCATTCGATCTCTCAAGGGGATAGTATATCAACATAATCCTTCCGCTGGGGCAATAGTGGGGCATTCGAAAAAAATTGAGAAATTTTGAACTTTGATCACAACAATTTATTCTTTGAATGAATCCAACAAGTACATTGTTTCAAAGAGGGGAACAATGTAGACATGGAAAATGTACAAATTCAGTTTGACACACTTGATCGTGATTATTAACAACATTCATTTCTGAATCATACTCTCAACTTTTCATCATATTCCGCCTCTTAATTTAATGAGTCATAATTCATTTAATTATGTCCTTCTCCTCCAGTGATTAAATTAATCAATTTAATCTAATTAACCTAACATTTCTATTTAATAAAATAATTCATTTTATTTGATTAAATCCTCTAAATTCCTCTTATTAAATTAAATAAATTAAACCTTATTTGAGTTAATCTAAAATATTCCTCCTTGGTTAAATAAATCAAAACCATTTATTTAGCTAATCATTTCTTCTCAATTCTGATTTAAATTAATTCATCTCTTTAAGTCAAAAATTGTCAAATCATCTAATTCTTCATTAAATTAATCAAATCCTTGATTAAGTTAATCCTTCTCATTAAAATCCTCTAGAGAATGCAACTTGCACAATAAATCAATTACTTTGATTTATTTAATTCTCCATTTTCCTCACATAGCATCAAAAAGGAATATTCCCTTGTTTGAACTCAAAAATTCCAAGTAGACTTGTACATCCAACAAGGCATTCATTCCTCTTACATGTCCTTGTGCATTGAGCCAAGTGGCATTTATTTCATTCATTTTTCCCTCTCACATGTTATTTTTCAAATTTGAAATTCCACCTAATGGCATTTGTCATGCACATTGATCAAAATGTGCTCATTCCTCAACCATTCACATCTTGACAAGTGGCACTTGGTGTAATGTCACCTTCCGGTTGACATATTTTTTGATTAGGGAGATTAGCCTATTACTGACCCTCGTAGGCTAGTGTGCTTGGATAGAGGGTTATTTGAGGTATGGATGATCTTTAGTGGGAGATATTATTCAACTTTGGCTTTTGTTGATACTTTTCTGATTTTGTAGCATAGACTTAATATTTTTAGTAAGTTATTTGGGGATAGAGATGGACCCCTGTTATTTTTAGTAAGTGGGTATGGTCGTATGTAGCCTCTAGTACAGACGATATGCATTTCTGATAAGTAATAATGGAGATTTTAATGTTTATTGATCGTTAATAAATATTAATTCAGTGAGCTTATATTATAAGTTATAATATACTTTTATATTATAACTTAATTGATTTTAGTGAAGGGTCATCTCATCATCTGACGGGGCCATTTGAATGATTAATTAAAATGGGATTATTAACACCAAAACTATGGACATTTAATTACAAATTAGTAATTAAATGTAATTCATTGGGATTCACACCTTTTTGAAGAATTTTGAACCCTAATTAGGGATTGACCTTATTATCTGTTGAGAAGGTTGACTTGAGAATTATGCTATTGATTTTTGGCTTCATGATTTTCTACTATGAAAGAAACCAAGGGTTTCATTTCATTTAGCCATTGGAGAACGCAGTTCTTCTGTGAACAACCATCTGAGCTGGTGAAATACCCAATGAACTTGGTGATTTCAGAGGGTCTCAATCAGAGGCTCTATTTGGATTTCAATTGGATGAATTTGGTGAAGTTTGGATCAGATTTAAGAGACTGGAGTTGCAGACTCTTTTCAGATTGCAAGGGATTATTTTCAAAAGCTTATTTTCTGCTACAGTATGCATGAACAATGTGCATGAATAGTACATGTGAATAGTGCACGTGAACAGTGTGTGAATAGTGTGCTACAGTACCCATGAACAGTGCGTTGTAGTACTCGGATCAGCAGTTTGGGAATTTATATCAGACAATATTGTTGGGAGTTCGCCTAACTCTGGAGATGGGCTGAGTTAAGTTTTGGAGTTTTCCGGAATCGTCTGATGGTGTCAAATAAATGTTGAGTGGTTTGATTTCTTTACCAGCAACACTACTTTCTTCTATAATATCTTATCCGGGTATGCATGTATTTATTTTTCACATGTTATCAATTATCAAGACATCTAAAGGACTTAAGCAATTCATTGGCTTATTTGTATTTGTGTATTGCTTTAGTTCTTTCTTTCAGTATTTATTTCTATCAGCATATATTCAAAAATATAAAAAAAACATACAAAATCAGCAAACACACAAAAACAAAACAATTATTTTCAAGGGTTTGAGTTGAGGGGAAGAAGGTGTCTTCACAGTAGTATCAAATCTTAATCCTACCATCCTAGAGGGTTAAGGTCACATGCAGCCACAAGAGCCAGGCTCACATAGGTACTTCACATGCCGGAGAGCTTATTTGGAGAATAGCTAGGAAACAGGTTTACAGCTGGGACAAATGGGTGACAGAAGAGAAGAGGGTCCGCCCTGAGAAGAGGGTAACAATGAAGATGGTGATGCCAAGGAAATGTTCAGAAGCATTGCTACAGGACAGACCTTGGTCGCAATTGCTTTGGATGCACTTGCAGCCATGTTTCAGCGCATGGATAATACCAGGCATCAAGATATAGGACCAGATGATAACAGGAGTGTAGTTGGGACTCCCAGAGTTCAGAGGGCACAGTCACAAACTGCAGATAGGCCTACACACCCTTCGTTTGTTACTCCAGAGCTAGAAATTCAGCAACCAGAGCCAGAGGCTGATGATAATTTTGCAAATGTCCTCATGGCAGCCCATGATGAATGGGAACTTTTGACACCCCAAGTGAGAGAGCGCCTCACATTTGAGAGGTTTGTGAACCAATGGAGGGAGCACTACAGGTTCACCAGGTAGGACAGGAGGCCCAAGAATCAAGATCAGAATAATGATTTGAGACACGCCACCAATAAGCTTACACTATCCACTTTTGATGGTAGCGGAAAAATCACCGCACGTTCATGGATTTGTAAGTTGGATACATTCTTGACTCTGCATCCCATGGCAGAAGAGGAGGCGATTAGATATGCCACTTTGCATCTGGATGGCGCAGCACATGACTGCTGGTACCATGGGATGGTGACTCTGCAGCATGACCACATTACTTCATACCAGGAGTTTGTGGATAGACTGGTGGAGTGGTTTGACAGGAAGGATCTAGAGTCCTACTTCCGAGACTTAGCTCAGCTGAAGTAGAGTAGCATTGTTGAGAGTTACATTGCTGATTTTCAAAAATTATCTATCATCGTTCCAAATATATTAGAGAGGAGGTTAGTTGTAATTTTCATGGAAGGTTTGTTGGAACCATTACGTGGGTAGATCAAGTAATTTGACCCACCAACTTTACAAGAGGCAATGAAGAAGGCACAAAACATGGAACTTGCTGCCCCATCAAACAAGTTTCCACCTAAAAATAATTCATCATTCAGGGACAATAAAGGTTTCAATAAAAACAAGGAGGAAACTGATTTTAAGAGTGATCAAAAGGGAAAATCAGAACCCCCTTTAGATCATGAAA
Source organism: Sequoiadendron giganteum (assembly GCA_007115665.2). Lineage (NCBI taxonomy): Eukaryota > Viridiplantae > Streptophyta > Pinopsida > Cupressales > Cupressaceae > Sequoiadendron > Sequoiadendron giganteum. The sequence continues at coordinate 646,039,369 of CM021104.1, read as the reverse complement.
CCCTTAATGATTTGCGTAGAAAGAGACTTTGTTTCTATTACAAGGGTCCTTATGACATTAACCATGAGTGTCCATTGAGGCCCAAGGGTAAGGCCAACCATATTATGTGGGCTTTCTATGAAGATTCAGATTCTGAAAATTCAGAACAGCAAGCTGATCCAGAAGAATCAGGGGAGGAAAAATTAGAGAAAGAGGAGGAAATAGAACCTGAGTTACACCTACGGGAGGCACGATTTTCTAGTATTTAGTAGGAAGGATCTTTTAGACTCCATGGTGTGTTGGCTAGTCAGAAGGTAATAACCCTCATGAATACAGGTGCAACACGTAACTTAATAGACTCTTGATTGGTTGAGAAACATGGTATCATTACTGAGGAATTTGAGGGCATAAGAGTTAAAGTGGTTGATGGTTACACTCTTAAGTGTGACCGAATGATCAAAGATCTTCCCATGCGTTTGAATAACTATGATTTTAAAGCTAATTACTATGTGGTGAACATGGGAGATATTGATGTAGTATTGGGCATGAAATGGCTTCATGCACTTGAGGTAGTCACCCTCAACCTTCATGATATGGAGATCAGATTTGAGGTGGAAGGGAAGACACACGTTCTGAAGGCCATCCGTGACAACAGTTTCCAGGTGATGTCTTGTAGAAGGATGGAGAGACTCATATGGCATGACATGGTGGAGTGGGCAGCCGAGTGCACTTTGATGGCTACACAAGAGGGGTAGCATAAAACAGAGTATCACCCTGACATTCAGCAGTTGAGAGTCAAGCATGGGAAAGTGTTCAGTGACATTCCTCCAAGGAGACCTCCAGATAGAGGCATTGAGCACATTATAGAGCTTGAGGAGGGTGCTAAGCCCGTGATGATCACTCCTTACCGACACCCTAAGCGACTGAAGGATGAGATAGAGAAAACTATCAAGGAGCTAATCGCTATGGGACACATTAGGCCAAGTAAGTCACCCTTTGCTTCTTCAGTGGTTTTGGTGAAGAAGGAGGATGGTACCCTCCGTATGTGTATTGATTACAGGGTCTTGAATAAGGGAACTATCAAAAATAGGTACCCAATTCCTCGCATAGATGAGTTGACTGATGAGCTCCACGGTGCTATCTATTTTTTGAACATAGATTTGAGATCGGGTTACCACCAGATCAGAGTTAGAGAACACGACATAGAGAAGACCGCTTTTCACTGTCATTGTGGACACTATGAGTCTGTGGTTATGCCATTTGGGCTAACAAATGCTCCCACTACCTTCCAGTCCACCATGAACAGGGTCTTCCATTCTTAATTGAGGAGATTTGTATTATACTTCTTTGATGATATTCTGTTATATAGCAGGACTTGGGAGGAGCATCTTGCTCATTTAGATACTATGTTGGGTATTCTGGATAGGGAGTCCTTGTATGCCAAGGAGTCCAAATATGATTTGGGATTGACAGAGCTATTGTACTTAGGCCATATTATCAGTGCAGAGGGGGTACAGATGGATCCTAAAAAGATCCATGCTATTGTAGATTGGCTGACTCTTGTGAACCTTACTCAGTTGCATGGATTTCTTGGTTTATGTGGTTTTTACCATTAGTTTGTCAGTGGTTATTCACATCATGCAGCACCTATGACTAATTTGATGAAAAAGGGTGCATTCATCTAGACTCTTGACACTCAGGAGTGCTTTATGAGGTTCAAAGAGCTTATGACTACATGCCCTATTCTTGCTTTGTTGGATTTTGCAAAGCCCTTTGAGCTTCAATGTGATGCCTCAGGTGAAGGTATTGGGGCCATACTCATGCAGGATAAGCATCCGATTGTTTTTGAAAGTTGGAAGCTTAGGGGACCAGAGAGACTCTATAGTATTTATGATCAGGAGATGTTGGCCATCATGCATGCTTTGGCCAAATTCAGGTAGTATCTTGTTGGTAGTAAGTTTTGTATCAAAACTAATCATAATAGCCTTAGACATTTCCTAGGACAGCGAGACCTGAATGATCGACATCAGAAGTGGGTTAGTAAGTTACAGGCATATGATTTTGATATTTCTTATATCAAAGGCACTCAGAATGTTGTTGCTGATGCTCTTTCTTGTCGTCCATATTCGAGTTCTATGGTTCAGATATCTAAGGATTGGAGACACCTCATTGTGGCAGAGTATGCCAAGGATAGTTGGGCTTTAGGATTTATGGAGGGGTCTATAGAGGACAATAGATATACACTTTTTAATGAGTTGATCATTCACAAGAATAGAGTTTATTTGACCCCCGGATCAGAGATGAAGAACACTATACTGTGAGCTTTCCATGATGTGCCCACAATAGGACATCCAGGGTACTTTAAGACATACAAATAGATATGTGAGAGATTCACATGGAAAGGGCTTAAGGCAGATGTTCTTTAGTATGTGAGAGAGTGTCTTGTTTGTTAGTAGAACAAATAGGAGAATGCTTATCTGACAGGTTTTCTTCAGCCACATCCGAATCCTGAGAGGAAGTGGGAATGCTTGTTGATGGACTTTATTACGGGCTTACCTAAAGCCCAAGGACGGGATTGTATATTTGTGGTTGTGGATCGGTTGAAAAAATATGCTCATTTCTTCCCAATCACTACTACTTATATGGCAATGCAGGTAGCAAAGTTGTTCTTCCATCAGGTTTTCAGATTGCATGGGTTACCGGGGAGCATTGTTAGTGACAGAGATAGTTGGTTCCTGAGTCATTTTTGGCAGGAATTATTCAGACTTTGTGGGACTGAGCTTACACCAAGCACCAGCTACCATCCATAGACAGATGGTCAGATGGAGATAGTTAACAAATGGGTGGAAGGTTACCTCTAGAATTACATAGCTGGGCAGCAGAAGGCTTGGGTCAAGTGGATTTATCTTTGTGAGTACTGCTACAACTCCACTTACCATATGACGATTCAGATGTCTCCTTTTAGGGTGTTATATGGCTATGAGGTGCCCAACTTTCTAGAATTATTGCTAAGTGATAGTAGAGTGCCTAGCGTAGGTGATTTGCTATAGCAGAGTCAGGATACTATGAGGGCTCTTAGGGAGAATATTGCTAAGGCACAAAATCAGCAGAAATAGTATGCAGATTAGAGGAGGACAGAGAGATCTTTTGAGATAGGAGATATGGTGTATCTGATGTTGTAGCCCTATCATTAGTCTACTCTCAGGAAGAGTGGAGCAAAGAAACTCAAGCCATGCTATTATGGTCCTTTCAGGGTGATTAGGCATGTTGGAGAGGTGGCTTATGAGCTAGATTTACCAGCGAATAGCAGAGTTCATAATGTTTTTCATGTATCATGCCTCAAGAAGGCATTGGGACATCATGTGGAGCCTTCTACAGTCTTACCTCCCCTAGATGATAAGGGGAAATTGATTTTAATACCTAAGTCTCTTTTGGAGACCAGAGAGAGGCAACTACGCAAGAAGACTGTCACGAAATATTTGGTGAAGTGGAAAGATTTGCCAGTTGAGGATGCTACTTGGGAGAGTGGGGAGATTCTACAACATCCTGCATTGAGATTGCTTGAGGACAAGCAATTTCAGGGAGGGCGAATTGTAATGTCCCCTTCCGATTGACATCTTTTCGATGAGGGAGATTAGCCTATTATTGACCCTCGTAGGCTAGTGTGCTTGGATAGAGGGTTATTTGAGGTATGAATGATCTTCAGTGGGAGATATTATTTAGCTTTGGCTTTCGTTGATACATTTCTGAGTTCGTAGTAGAGACTTACTATTTTTAGTAAGTTATTTGGGGATAGAGACGGACCCCTACTATTTTTAGTAAGTGGGTATGGTCGTATGTAGGATCCACTTGCCATCCTCTAGTACAAACGATATGCATTTCTGATAAGTAATAATGGAGATTTTAATGTTTATTGATCGTTAATAAATATTAATTGGGTGAGCTTATATTATAAGTTATAATATACTTTTATATTATAACTTAAGTGATTTTAGTGAAGGGTCATCTCATCATTCGACGGGGCCATTTGAATGATTAATTAAAATGGGATTATTAATACCAAAACTATAGACATTTAATTACAAATTAGTAATTAAATGTAATTCATTGGGATTCGCACCTTTTTGAAGAATTTAAAACCCTAATTAGGAATTGACCTTATTATCTGTTGAGAAGGTCGACTTGAGGATTATGCTATTGATTTTTGACTTCATGATTTTCTACTATGAAAGAAACCAAGGGTTTCATTTCATTTAGCCATTGGAGAATGCAATTCTTCTATGAGCAACCATCTGAGCTGGTGAAATACCCAGTGAACTTGGTGATTTCGGAGGGTCTCAATCAGAGGCTCTATTTGGATTTCAATTGGATGAATTTGGTGAAGTTTGGATCAGATTTAAGAGACTGGAGTTGCAGACTCTTTTCAGATTGCAAGGGATTATTTTCAGAAGTTTATTTTCTACTACAATACGCATGAACAATATGCGTGAATAGTATGCATGAACAGTACGCGTGAACAGTGCATGAACAGTGCGCTACAGTACCCGTGAACAGTGCGCTGCAGTACTCAGATCAGCAGTTTGGAAATTTATATCAGATAATATTGTTGGGAGTTCGCCTAACTCTGGAGATGGGCTGAGTTAAGTTTTGGAGTTTTTTGGCATCGTCTGATGGTGTCAAATAAATGTTGAGTGGTCTGATTTCTTTACCAGCAACACTGCTTTCTTCTATAATATCTTATCCGAGTATGCATGTATTTATTTTTTGCATGTTATCAATTATCAAGACATCTGGATGACTTAAGTTGTTTATTGGCTTATTTGTATTTGTGTATTGCTTTAGTTCTTTCTTTCAATATTTATTTTTGTCAGCATATATTCAAAAATATCAAAAAAACATACAAAATCAGGAAACACACAAAAACAAAACAATTATTTTCAAGGGTTTGAGTTGAGGGGAAGAAGGTGTCTTCACACTTGGCCATTGGATGTTGAATGATCCCACATTTCTCTATTTCATTCTCTCTTCCATTTTGGAAATATATAATTTGGAGAATCCTCTCTTCATTCAACAACACACAACTTTGAGTAGACTTACTATGCTCAAATTCACCTTCACTTCACATATTTCAAGCAAGGTTACGCTCTTCATTTGAGAATTAATCTTGCCCTTAACATCATTCAACTTGTTCAAGGATTGGGAAAGGGCTGCTTACTACACAAAAAGGTGGCACCAATCCACTATGAGATAAAGGGTTAATCATGTTTTTAATATTCTTTTATTCAGATTGTATTTGTCTTCATTAGTTGCATCGTTTAACATGGTTAAATATTTCATAGGGATGTCTAAGTTTGTTGGTTTAAACTAACTTTTGTGCTAACAATGTGAAATTGTTTAAGCCATCTCTTGCAGATTTTAGCATCCACATTCTGGTGCTAGAAGGAGGGTGGTTTTATCTTTGACTAAATTAAATCATATTAGTTGACATTTTGAGTTTTTGTTGCAGGATGGAGATTTGACTTAATCATTTCTCTACATTATTGGAGATTTATACGTTTATTTATAACATCTCTTGCAAAAATTTGCAGTGATTTGGGTTTATAGGTGTTGAAATTTGGTTGTGAATTCCCATTTTGTGTCCGAGAATTTTAAGTAAGAAGCGTTTCTGTGATATTTTGGCTTATTTTCAGTTGTTCTAAAAGTTTTCAGTCATCTATTTTGGCTATAAAAAAAAAATATTCTCATCGATGGAACAAATGGAATAGATCTATCAAATTGGGGAATAACTGTTGTAAATATCCATCATTAAAAGATAATTATTCCTTTTGTTGAGATTCTAAAAGCACAGGTTATAAATGTCGGTAATGATTATCATAAACTGCATGGATATGCACCATGGGCGGCTAGACCAGTTAAACCAAGGGCTGCCTAATTAGCTTATGGAATTGTTTTGATTATTCCAACTTTCCTACTCATTGACCAGCTATGCTAAAAAGTGTTAATGGCTCTAAAGGCTAACATACTCTTTATGGAATAACCTTACCATATTTATCTGGTATTTGGTCTGACCCGTGATTTTTTTTGTATATTGTGGGGGCCTGTGCCTTGTGTGTTTCTCACCTCGAAACACCTGCCAAATGCCTCTAGAAAATTAGTTCCCTAGCAAAGCGTGCAAGTAAGATTGCAAGATTAAATTGTGGCTCCACGATAATTGAAGAATGAGAATTTGTAGGAGGGACTGTTGCTTACAAGTCATTGAATGAATCACTCCATAGTGTAGAAAATCCGCTTATAGCTGTCGAAATTTGTCAAGTTTAAAATAAAATAAAAAGCTACCAATAGCAAAAGATCTCAAGAGAAGATTGAAGCATAGATGCCACCATCGCCCATTGACAAGATATTCAATCTCCCTTCAACTTTTTGAGATTTTTGTTCGATGGTGATTTTTTCTTGATGTTATTTAGGTTATAGATTGAGGAACCTTTTCTTTGTTTCTCCAGGATTTGTCATCTATTCGCTAACATTATGTCGAGATCTTTCCTTTTTCATTTTTTTTTAGGTAATTAGATATTTCAGATTCAGGGCTCTAATATCATTGTGTTTGATAGGGGTGTGACTGGCAGTGATATCATTGCATTTACCAGTGGTGTCATTACTTCTAGCAATGATCGATGAACTATTAAGTTTTTGTTTGAAAATGGTGCTAGTGCGTTTGATAGTAGGATTATTGCGTCTTTTGTTATCTAGCATTATATGGTTGGTTTCCTTTGACATAAATGGTATAGTTGAGCTACCACATCTCCATGACGCTCTAATGAATGCACCCATGTTATGAATTTATTCCAACTATAAATGGGGTACTGTAGGGCATCTATGATGGTCAATAATTAATGTGAAAATTTTGATTTAGTTTAGATCAATTTATTATTGCTAGAAGGTTCTTTAGAAGCAAGGATTACAAAGCTCTTAAGATTTATTGTGCCTGATTTCCTTTAGTTGTTTTTTTTTTTATTTTGCTGGCAAATCTATATTTGTGCAAATATCAAAATTTTATAGTTCTCAGAACCAAAATTGGTCATTGCTTCTATTTAATATTATTGATTTCATTAAGATATATGATGGATTTATTTAATTCATTTAGAGGTAGTAAAGACACAACATTCACTCAATCAGAGGTCTCTGCCTATATCTCATGCACGTAGATTGCTTGTCTATGGTGTCACCAGTTCTTTTTCTCCATCCTCTTCTTTTAAAAGAAAAAAAAAAAAAATAAGGTAGGGGTCTTTTGCACATTGAAGTTGAAGAACCTTTAGGATCTTGTTGATATGATTTTGTTACTACTTATGCTCCTTCAAATACGTTGGAGACTTGACTATCTTTTTCATTCAAATATTGGCTCTATAAATTGACTACTATCATTACACTATTATAGCCAATAAGATAATACAATAGGTGTTGACGAATCTTGATGAACAAACATATTAGATGCAATGATATTGGTTAAAAGTCTTTTCAGAGTGTACGACTCTTACTCCAAGTTGAAAGAAAGTATATTTCAATTGTCCTCCAGTGGATTGAGCCCCTCCCCCCTAACATCATTAATAAAGGAAAATTGAACATTTAAAAAACTGGTCAAGCAAATTGAAGCTTTCTTTAAAAGGGGTAACATCAATTGAAATCTACATGTCATGATTTTGTACACATAGTTATCATGTCTTATGCATTGAAGCTAAAGGAGGTGCAAAATGCAATCACCATATCATGCACATATACTTTATGAATGATCTTTTTTAAGCCCAAATTGTTTGGGATGTCTCAAGAACTACATTCAAAGGATAGACATGGTGGGTTGCTTCTTTATTTTCTTGATAATGTTTTTCTATTAACTTTCATCTTATGTTTAAAATATTGGTCATAGAAAAAAATTGGTGGATCGTCTTATAAACTTTGTGTTTTTTATAGGTTGACATTGGAGGTTGACTTCAAAATCAAGTGAAAATGAAGGCGAATAGAGTGGACTTGGATATTTTCTTGAAATCGAGATTTGAAAAAAGCATTTTTTAATGCTTGTTTAAACAATCTTAGAGCTTCCATTTACTACCCTTTTTTTCTATTTTAAACCAACTCACATTTCTTTTTTGGGTTTAAAATTAACCATTTGATTTAATCTTTTCAACTTGGTTAAAATTGAACTTCGAAACATACTAGATTTCGATTTGGACTTAAAATTGAACAAGGCAAACTTCACATCTCATTTGGTGCTTTTAAAATGAACTCATCATTGCTTTATGGATTAAAATGAACAAGTGTTTTCCATGTTTCACAATATTTTTCACAAATTAACATCATTTAAAATGCGTATGCGCTTCTCTCGTGCTTCACAGCAATCTTGAGAATCAAAATAATTTTGGTGATATTAAGTTGTCCAAAATATTTCCTTCACATTTCGATTTGGGAACTTAAAACTAAACAAAACTTGTCTAGTGTGAGAAAAAGGCATTGCGAGTGTTCTCTCTTTGTTCATGCAAACAAAGATGATTGAACTACAAATGCACTTAATCGCTATTGTGTACCTTTAGAGGGCCTGACTTGGTGGGAAAAATTACTCACCCAAAGGGAATGACTCAAGCGGTAACAGGCTAAAGCCAAGCTCTTCCAAACTGCTATATAAATTTGTGTTCATGGTGAAAGCCATGGACAATGGGAAGCGGTGCATGATAACTCTCCCCCAATATCTTTATGATGCATAATCCCTTGTTCTAAGGGTTGGGAGATCTCTCACAAGGATTTTATCATTGCACCCCCTAAACTAGATGCCCTTACTACAAAATTTTGTTTAGAGGCCAAAATACCTTATATTTGTTTGTGCAAGAGGTCATGTCCTCTGAAGCCGCCCCATGTAACATGCAATTTTTTTGTAGAGATGAAAAGTATGCCATGGGATATTCATGGGTATTGATGCTTGGCTGACTTGAGAAGTGTGTGTCATGGAGGGGAGCCAATGTGGTCAAGCATCTAGTCATCCACACAGAATATGCATAGTTGGATTCATCTAAGTGGGAACTTGGCAAATATTGCATTTTCCAGCCTAGGGTTGTACATGTGCTTTGAATCAAAAACACTTTGCTTGGATTCAAAATAGTGGAAAACAAACATTCAACGAATCATCAAATTTCAAACCCTTTAGGAAGAAAATACCATTGATAAAATTGAAGTGTTATTGCTTGCCCTAGGGATTCTATCCTTAGAGGCTTCTAAACATTTGGATTTCATCTCAATTTTCTTACTAAAGTAAACAATAGGTAACCTTTTCCTTGATTTCCTTTATTTCCACATAATACACTTTATGGGATAAAAGAAAGTTAGGACATTGGACATTCAGTTTGAAAAACATAATCAAGAAATTTTTTGTGTCAAAAGGAATTGAATCTAAGAAAGATAACAAACAATTGAGCCACACATGTGCTTGGTCCCTTTTGAGTCATTTGGTTTTCATGCAAACATTGGTCTTTTGGTTGAATTACGCCTAGGGAAAAACATGTTCTTCAAAACCTTGGTCTTGTAAACAAGTCCTCATAGGGTCATCTAGGATCAAAATCATCACTTCACCCATCTCTCAAACATTTATAAAATTCCATTTCACCAGCAACTTTTAGAACTTTGAAACATCGCTTATGCTAGACTTTTGGAAAATCAAAATCACCTTGTTTGACTTAATGCACCTAGTCAAATTATCAATCTTCTTGAACAAATTTGCCTCTAGGATAACACAACTTTCTAAGGTCTACTAGTTCATGATCACTTTGATTGGATTAACACACTTAGCCAATTCATTCTCTTATGCGATTTTTCCCTAGGATAACACAACTTCCTAGGGTTTACAATTTTACCATCATCTTGTTTAGCTTAACACACCTAGTCAAACTATCGAATCAAACCAATTCCTAAAGTATAGCATTCATCCAAAGTTTCTGAAAGTTCAAGAACCCATATCACTCACCCTTTGATCTTTCATCTCATCATTGGTCCCAAACACCTTAGAGTTTCACTCTCGCAACAAGGTCAAAACACAAGAAAAACATGGAATTCAAACTCGACTCATACATCATGAGTAATCCAAGTCAACCAAACTATCCAAGTCTTGCAATACTAATTGATTATCAAAACTCACATTTATGCATGGCATCATTATCTCCTCCTAACTTCAATGATATGAATGTGATTATGCCCAATATATAGTTTGGAACACCCTTCCCAATGATAGATTTAAATCCAAGTCCAAATCTGAAAATCTATCAACCAAACACTCAATGCATGAGTTTTCCAAACAACATTATCCCAACAAATCCATACATGCCAAATACAAGTTTGTTGAACATGAAAATTTCTAGTCCACACTTGGTGAACTTTGGGATAGATATGCTTGCATATCCCCCTAATGTTGTTCAAAATCCTACCAGTATATTGGCAACTCCATATGTTGATTCAAGTCAAAGTAACACCATGCAAAATCAAAGTTACCTAAATCAAGGCAATATGATTCCCAACCACAACAATGTTCAATTTCAATCTATCATGCTAAATATAAACATCACACCGAATCAGAACATTATCTAGAATCAACTTGTCCATGATCCCAAAGAAACACCACAAGGATGCATTCCAAAGCTACTTGATAAACAACCAATTCAACCATATGAAGAATGTCAAGGTCAAATCTTGTGAAAAAAAATTGCTACACTCAAAATTCTCATCGATTCGCAACAATAGATGGCAACCATCCAAGCAACCCCAATGATTAACAAATCTACCATTTCTCAAGTGTCTCAAGGACCAAGAATCTCAATCGCACCATTCACCACTCAAACCTTGGCAATAAATGAGAATGTTTCGCTCACCCCAACAATCAACACCATCCCCAACCCACCACCACCACCACCACCGTCAAAACATAGCATGACCAATTAATTCTCCATCATGTTGCAAGTCGCTCAACAAGCTGCCCGCCAAAAGGCACTCCAAAACCAACAAGTTGCACAGCTAGCTACCCAACAAGCACAAGCTCAAGCTCAAGCCCAATACCAAGCCTGACAGGGGCAAGTGGAATTCTGGGCACTATTGCAAGCAATCCATCAACAAGTGCATCAACAAGTAGCTCAAACACAAGCCCAAAAAAAATCATTGTTGGCACAACAACGACATGACCAACAACAAGCGTTGTTGGCTCAACAACAAACACATGCATTACTCACTCAAAAAATCTTGCAACGGATTCCCACCATAATTGTTGAAATCAAAAATCAAGATAAATCCATCAATAAGCACCTTGAATATGTTTCCACCTCGACCAACGATCAAATCAACATACACCAAGAGCTAATTTTCAATGATGATCAAAATCCACCAAAAATACCCAACAATGATCAAATTCAAGAAATGTCAACATCACTTGATCCTATGGTCTAAGACATTGGTAATCTCTCTTCCACAATTGTTGAAAACAATGTTCAAGATCTTGAAGATACTTCTACCCCATCTAGTGATCAACTCAACATTCATAAAAAGCCACTTTTTAGTGATCTATTTCAAGATGTGTTACAATTATTTGATCCCATTGACATAATCTACTATCCATTGACCAATGATCATATCGAAAAGGTTTTTATATCGCCTTATGAGTTAGAGGACATATCTCAAGAACGTATTCCAAAGCATGATCAAAATCTATCACCAAGGTCTAGCAATGTTCCTTTCCAAGACCTATTGACATCCTTTGACCTCATGGTTACAAATATTGAAGGAATCCCTAGCTCAACATTTGATCCAAATCCACTCGAATCTCAAGAGAATATTGAGCCACTTCCCAATGACGATGTCCAAAAACCCACTATAAGCAATCCATCCTTTGAAATTGACCCATGTCAAGAACTTGATCCAAAGCATGTTGAAAATAGTTCTAAAATCACTCAAGATCGAGAATTCGTATCTCTAAGATACTACAATGATCTAATTTCCACTCTCCTATCTATACAAGATGTCGCAAATGATGATCATATCCATACAGCACATATTCCTCCATCTACCCACAAGATAATTTCTTTGGATGGACATGTAGATGATCTTCATTCAAAACAAGAGTCTCATACTCTTGACATCATTACCAAGGTACAAGAGTCTCCTACTCTTAATATTTTTACACATGATCAAAGTATAGAAAAATCTAGAGACATACCAAAAGTGGATCATGAAGAAGACTTCTATAGAAGTTGTGAATCAGAGACATTATGTGGAGACATATCAAAAGGCTTCTACAAAATTTGCAAATCAAAAAAATCCTGTGGAAACATAGCAGAAATGGGTCATGAAGAAGGCTCCTACATAAGTCATGAATTAGAAACATCATGTGAAAACATACCAAGAATGAATCATGAGGAATAATTTTACAAGGACAGTGAAGCATCAACACTTCTTGAAGAAGCATTACAATCTGATATCTCAGAAAATCAAGCTAAGGATATCAATCAAGAATTTATCCCAAATATGGAGGATCCTATCACTTATAAATTTGGATCACTCACCTTTCTCAGGGAAATATACCTCATCAATAAAGAAGTTTTCACTTTTGAAGATACACCACGGAGCAGAGAAAGATTAGCACCTTGTTTCCAAGGAAAATCATATCCTATTGCAGACAATTTTTTTCAGTAGATAAATTATCAAGGTAGAGGATTAGGCCTGCATGAACAGGGTATCCTAGAACCAGTGCAGATTGTTGGAAATCCTAAGAATCAAGGCCTTTGTTATTCGGTAATCAAGGGATATAAACATATCAGGGATACTTCTATAAAACTAGGGGCAACTTCATCTCAAGCAAACGTCAACATAGGGAGAACAAAGAATCCTGATGATGAAACCAATGTCAATACTACGACCCGCCATGTCACAAATCTTCATCCAACCATCACCCCATCCACGAATTAGGACCAACAACAAAATAAAGATTCGAATCAAAGCACGAAGAACGTCATCAAAGAAAAAGAAGTAGTGAAGTACGAAGGACAATTTAAATATATATGGATACAAAATAATACAAAGAAAGACTATCCCTATCAAACTCCATCAATCAAAGAAACTATGGGGAAAAATTAAAAAGGGGCAAGTATCCATCAAATATGTCTACAAAGGAAAAAGAAATATTCTCAAGCAACATACAAAGTGTATCAAGCAGTTGGTCCCAATTCCATGCACACTTCCGTATCCATCCATCATTGCTCATCTTCCCAAGTTTGGAGAGTCAAAGGTTCCAAACTATCGACCAATCCATCTTTTACTCTTAAACACACTCCATCTGCACCTCCACGCATAATATCCAATCCTCACATCGACCATGTATTGGCAGTGACCCTTCATCATAAGGATTCAGAAGGCACTCTATCACAATGTGGGAACAAAGACAAAGTTAACTCCGCTATCAGCAAAGCAGATCAAGAATCTCAAAAGTTGCTTTCAAGTGCACGTATCTTGGCAAAGAAACTTCTTAAAGCAGGATATCGATGGCACATTATGACAGAAGTATCTAGATCACCACCACCAGGTGGTTCAACATTAGCTTAAAATCTCTCAAAAAATACAAAAAAAATCCAAAAATCCAAAAATAAAATAAAATAGAAAAAGGATTGAAAATAGTAAAGAAAAAAATTGTCCTCTAGTGAAAACCACTTTAGTGGTGGTTTGGATAGGTACCATGATGAAAACCTGGCAAATAGGCATCATGTGTAGAATCAAGCATCTACGTGCACCATTTCAAGAGAAATCATCTTGTCACATCCATAATAAAGCCAACATTCTAGCCATATCATCTGTTCATCCATGAACCATTTATCCAATCCATGTTTATCCATCTGCATCCATACTCCAATTTATCTCGATCTTGGCAATGTTTGCTACACACTTTACATACACTTGTTTATGGTAGACATCTTGACATGGGTAATTTTCACTGATCCCATCCTACCTACCATTATTTGAGCCTTAAAGCATTATCCAAATGAGAATCCTTGTGCAAAAACCCTTATCTTATCGTAAGATGATGTATATCTATCCATACATCTATCTAGGAATCTACCCATGGTCGTTCAAACATTGCTAGACAGTGGGGGCAGATATTTGCATCTTTCTTCAAAAATAAATCTTGATCTATATCCTCCAACTTATGTGGTGATCCGAACATTGGTAAACGTGAAATCAAATTGGTCAAAGAATTTGTGAGCCAAAAAATCCAAATCACTAGCCCATGGCATATTTTGACAGGAAGAAATTCCTTATCAAGTTTTATCGTTCATCGAACATCAATCCAAACAATTCATATCAGTTGCATTTAATGCACATGTCAGCATCACATCAAATCATCAAAACAATTTTGTTCCAAATCAAGCTTCATCAATCTTGATAAATCGAATCCAATCAATTATCACCTTGTTTGACTTAACACACTTAGTCAAACTATCATCTTGTGCATGAGTTTGCTCTAGGATAACACAACTTCCTGGAATTTACAAGTGCATTATCATCTTATTTGACTTAACACACTTGTCAAATTATCAAAATCAACATCACCTTGTTTGGCTTAACACACCTATCTAAACTATACTCTTGTGTATGAGTTTACTCTAGGATAACACAACTTCCTAGAGTTACAAGTGCATTATCACTTTTGTTTGACTTAAGACACTTAGTCAAACTATCAATCCATTGATCTGATCAATCAACCTTAAGCTTGGTTTTCAAAAAAATCCCAAAAGAAAGCACTGATATCATCATCACGTATCCATATCCAAATTATCAAAATCATGTGAAAATTCAAAAACATTCAGAAAATTCATCAAAAATCCAAAAACATCCAAATCATCAAAAATCCAAAAACATGTCGGAATATTAGAAAATCTTCAAACAAATCATCATTGAGTCTTGTCATTTTTTCACCTTGTCCGAACTACATCGTCTCTGAGCTTGAATGTAGGCAAGGTTGATCTTTGATCATCCCCCAAGACAGTTAGGTCAGTCCTTAGGCATCCGTCACATTGGCAATTTGTTTGCCCATCTATTTGATAGTTAGGTCAGTCCTTAGGCATCCATCGCATTGGAAATCCATTTGCCCATCTATTTTACAGTTAAGGTGAGTCCTTAGGCATCCATCGCAATTGAAATCCATTTTCCCATCTATCTCATCTTTGAGTCAAGTTCATCGTCAGTCGAACTACGTGGTCTCTGCGTGTATAACGTAGGCAAGGGTAGTCTATGGATCAACTCCTGAGACCCCTAGGATAGGTCTTTAAGTTAGTATCTTCGTCATAAATCTTGAAAATACCAAAAACATTGAAAAATGTGAAAATACCAAAAACAACCTCAAAATATCTGAAAATCCAAAATGGTGCATCCATTTCATCTCGCTTTCACTCATGAATTTTATCACTCATAAGCAACTTTCCTGCAATGGACATAAGCAGCTTTCCTGCGATGTACATAAGTAGCAAGTACCCCACAATAGTTTAGCCTTGGCTAGCGGTATGGAGAACATTAGCTTTTTTGGTTTGCTTTATTTGGTCTTTTATTGACTTATCTTATTTTGTGCTCATTTTAAGGACCTCTCGATGATGCCTAAACAAAATAGGTTTAGAGAGAAAGGAATGGGGCAATCATCATTATCTTTTTTATCTACTACGCTTGTGGGATACACTTGTAAAATAACTTCGTCATACATGCTTTGATTGGTTTGTAGGGAGGGTGTTTTAGGTATCTTGTTGACCACATAGGAAGGCTTGCTTTTCTATGTTTTGGTCCGAGATGTTTAGAATGTCTAAACTACATCCTAAATGAAGTATGCATGATAAGTGTGAACAAGAATAATCCTATCTGATTGACGAGTCAAATCTTATCACACTAGGTACAATGCCATCTTGGTCCTTTATACCTTGATGCATCGTACCTATGTGTGTTATCAAACATAAAGTAATTGGCCCTTTGAAAATCCCAACTCTTGGTAAGCAATATATCATCATCATCGGTAATAATGTGAACTTGTGTGGATCCTCCTTCCTTCCATCTTATTCTTCTTATTCTTCTATCTTTACTAACATTTCTATCTAAAATCGGTGTGTTGAATCAAGGTATACATGAGACTACCCATAGTCGATGACTGTCTATACATCGTCATATCTATCTACATCAAATAATTATCTTTCATCTTTTGATCAACAAAGCCACTCCTCTCGCATTGTTATCGCGACCTCAATCGAAAAACCATCCATTTTCGTTTGATCTCGCAAGGGGGCAGTATATCAGCATAATCCTTCTATTGGGGCAATAGTGGGGCATTAAAAAAAAATCAAGAAATTTTGAACTTTGATCACAATAGTTTATTCTTTGAATGAATCCAACAAGTACATTGCTTCAAAGAGGGGCAAAATGTAGACATGAAAATGTACAATTTCAGTTTGACACAACTGATATTAATTATTAACAACATTCATTTTTGAATCATACTCTCAAATTTCCATCATATTCTGCCTCTTAATTTAATGAGTCATAATTCATTTAATTAAGTCTTTCTCCTCTAGTGATTAAATTAATCAATTTAATCTAATTAACCTAACATTTATGTTTAATGAAATAATTCATTTTATTTGATTAAATTCTCTAAAGTCCTCTTATTAAATTAAATAAATTAAACCTTATTTGAGTTAATCTAAAATATTCCTCCTTGGTTAAATAAATCAAAACCATTTATTTAGTTAATCATTTCTTCTCAATTGTGATTTAAATTAATTCATCTATTTAAGTCAAAAATTGTCAAATCATCTAATTCTTCATTAAATTAATCAAATCCTTGATTAAGTTAATCCTTCTCATTAAAATCCTCCAAAGAATGCAACTTGCACAATAATTCAATTACTTTGATTTATTTAATTCTCCATTTTCCCTCACATAGCATCAAAAAGGAATATTCCCTTGTTTGAATTCAAAAAGTTCAAATAGACTTGTACATCCAACAAGGCATTCATTCCTCTTACATGTCCTTGTGCATTGAGCCAAGTGACATTTATTTCATTCATTTTTCCCTCTCATATGTCATTTCTCAAATTTGAAATTCCACCTAATGGCATTTATCATGCACATTGACCAAAATGTGCTCATTCTTGAACCAGTCACATCTTGACAAGTGGCACTTGGCCATTGGATGTTGAATGATCCCACATTGCTCTATTTCATTCTCTCTTCCATTTTGGAAATCTATAAATTGGAGAATTCTCTCTTCATTCAAAAACACACAACTTTGAGTAAACTTACTATGCCCAAATTCACTTTCACTTCACAGATTTCAAGCAAGGTTACTCTCTTCATTTGAGAATTAATCTTGCCCATAACATCATTCAGCTTGTTCAAGGATTGGGAAAGGGTTGCTTACTACACAACAAGGTGGCACCAATCCACTATGAGAAAAAGACTTAATCATGTTTTCATATGCTTTTATTTAGATTGTATTTGTCTTCATTAGTTGCATCGTTTAACATGGTCAAATATTTCATAGGGATGTCTAATTTTGTTGGTTTAAACTAACTTTCGTGCTAACAATGCAAAATTGTTTAAGCCATCTCTTACAGATTTTAGCATCCACATTCTCCATGATTAAAAGATAATTTTTCCTTTAGCCTTGGCTAGTGGTATGAAGAACGTGAAATTGTATTTGAGAGTATAACAAAGAGAGTTATTCCCCATAGTAGTTTAGTCTTGGCTAGCTGTATGAAGAACATTAGCTTGTTTATTTAATTTATCTTGGTCTGTTTGACTTATCTTATTTTGTGCTCATTCTAAGTACCTCTCGATGATGCCTAAACAAAATAGGTTTAGAGAGAAAGAATGTGGAAATGATCATTATCTTTTTATTTGTTGTGCTTGTTGGATGTTCTTTTAAAATAACTTGGTGAATACCTACTTTGTTGGGTCCATCCTAGCAAGGTTTTTGTATGTCAAGTGTGAGCAAGAGAACTCCTATCTGATTGTCGAGTCAAATTTCATCACACTAGGTGCCACACCATCCTAGTTCTTAATACCTTGATGCATCGAACCTACATGTGTTATCAAACATAAAGAAAGGTATGCTCTTTATCTCTCCCATCCTTGGATAAGCAATACATCATCATCATTCATCATCATATCCAATAAAGTCTTGATGAATAGTGGACTTATTGGAATTCTACATCTTCTTGGATTTAAGGGTTTATCCCTCTCATTCTTCTATCCTCTTACGTGATAACAATGCATCCATCATGCATCCATCCTGCATCCATCATACCTCCTGCATAATCACATCATATCATCATAGCACAACATCATCCATCTCACATCTCATTTACATCATCATATAGTCTAACCATTAATACATCCATTTTGAACCTCTTTGTTGTGAGATTGACCTCAAATCAAATCTTTTTTCTTGATCTCTCGAGGGGGCAATGTACTAATGTACTTATTTCCACTGGGGCATCCAAAAAAAATTTAGATTTTTTTTTTTTTAAATTTCGATGTCAGTAGCATCATTCTTTGAACACATAAAATAGACATCTTACATCTCGCTCTAACTAACATCAAATTCTGCTATTAATCAATTAAAACAATCTATTGATTAATTCCTTAGCTTCATCAGGCTTAATTAAATAGATCAAATTATTTCTTAAAGTCCTAAATTTCTTCTTATTTGATTCAATAAATCAAACTAATTTAAATCAAATATCAAACTCTTAAAATCCTCCAAGTTAATTAATCTGAATTAATTAACCTCTAAACATAATTACCCATTCTCCAGCTTTTGACTCAACTTGAGTCAAATTTAAACTCTCAACTAACCCACCCACTTGCACCAAGAAATCATTTCTTTGATTTATTAATTCTTCTAATTACTTTCAAAAGGGCATCAAGATGGAATATTCTTCCAATTTTGAATCTCTCTCTCAAATGGTTGTACATCCAACAAAGCATTAAATGCTCTTACATGTCTCTTGCACAAGTCAAACTTATCATTTAATGCACCTTTCATTCCCCCTAAACCTATCATTTAATGCAAATTCAAATTTGAAATTGGCACATTGGCCAAGACTTGCACATTCCTCACCCTCTCACATCTTGACAAGTGCCATCTTGTCATTGGCTTATGAATGATCCCACATTCATCCAAAATCTCTCAATCTCCTAACCTTAAATCTATAAAATGCAAATCATTTCTCCAAAACAACTACAACACAACAACACATTTTATGCAAGGTTACTCTCTACATGTGAGAACTAATCTTGCTCTTCATTTGGCATCTTTTGCTTATCATGGATTGGGAAAGGGTTGCTTCCTACACAACAAAGTGGCACCAATCCACTATGAGATAAGTTTACTTCATGTTTTATGTGTTTTGATCATTCTTGTCATTTATTTGCATATCGAATCATGGAGTATTATTTCATAAGGTTTATTTCTGTCATGTTGGTTTTTTCATTTTACTAACATTTATAGATTTAAGCCACCACACAGAGCTAATAGTTTGTTAAGGAAGGGGCACTTTCCTTTTAAGTGTTGAAGGTTTTTTGCTGCAGTGGGAGCTTTTGTGTTGTCGGTTTTGCAAATTTTTGAAAGATTGCATATCATGGCCTCCACCTCTCGTCAATATATTGAGAAGTTCAATGGCACTAGTTACGAGATGTGGAAGTTGGAAGTGGAAGATCTCATTGAGGAGAGAGATGAGTGGTTACCAATTTTAGTTGATAATAAGACATCTAATTCATCCATGTCAGATGAAGATTGGAGGAAGTTGGATAAGAAGGCTCAAGGGACCATTCAGTTGTGTCTCACTGACTCTGTCCTCTTGAATGTCTCTTCAGAAGACACAACATACAAGATTTGGAGGAAGATAGATGAAATCTACCAAACTAAGAGTTTATCTAACAAGTTGTATCTCAAAAGATGTTTATATTAATTAAAGATGAAGGATGTTGATTCTATTGATGAACATTTGAATGCTTTTAATTTGATTATAAGTCAGCTTGCATCTATTGATGTTAAAATAGAAGATGAGGATAAATGCATTTTATTGATTTGCTCTTTGCCAAAATCCTGGGAAAATTTAATTATTGTTATAACAAGTGGTGGTGCAAAACCTAATATGGATAATATTATTCCCGTACTTCTTTCGGAGGAGATGAGGAGAAATATAATGCATAGTGGCTCCCAAGATTCCTTGCATGTGTAAGGTAGGTCCAAGGAGAAAGGGCATAAAGGGGATAAGAAGAAGGATAAGCCTAAAGGATGATCTAAGACCCCTGGAAAGAGTAGAGTGAAGTGTTGGAACTATGGTAAATGAGGACATGTGAAGAAGGAATGTAGAAACAAGAAAAATAATGTATATTCCTCCATGGAAAAGTCCTCTAATAATGGTGATTTTGATGCTTTGATTATTTTAGGTAACATAGTTTGTAATGATGCTTGTCTTATTGATTCAGGTGTTTCCTTCCATATGACTCCTCATAAGGAGTGGTTTTCTACATACAAAGAATATGATGGAGGAGAGGTCTTCATGGGTGATGATAGCTCAATAAATATTATTGATAAAGGAAAGGTAAAGTTGTGTTTTAGTGATGGGAGGGTTAAAATCCTTGATGATGTTTTACATATTCCAAGACTTACAAAAAATTTAATTTCAGTTTCCAAGTTGAATGATTCTTGAATGCATGTGAAATTTGACAAGTTTGGTTGCAAGATGGTAAGGGGAAGTTTTGTGGTTGCTAAAGGATCTTAGATAGGGAATTTTTTTATGCTACATGCCTCTACTTTTTGTAACTTCTTTTGTAACTAGCACTGAAAATGCATGTCTGTTGTGGCACCATAGATTGGGTCACATTGGTGGAAATGGTCTTAGGACCATACTTGATAAGAAAATAGTAGATGGTATTTCTGATTATTTTGTTGGTAAAAATGATTTTTGTGAGGATTGTGTGTTTGGTAAATAAAATAGGTCATCATTTCCTAAAGGAACTAATAAAGCTAATGGATTGTTAGAACTAATTCATTCGGATGTATGTGGTCTAGTGGATACATATTCTTTGGATAGATCTCGTTATTATGTTTCTATCATAGATGATTACTAAAGATATACTTGGATTTATTTTATGGATACAAAATCTGATTTTTTCACCAAATTTAAGGAATTTAAGGCATTGGTTAAAAAACAAACAAATTATAAGATAAAAGTATTGAGATATAACAATGGGGGTGAATATTGTTCTAAGGGATTTGATGAGTTTTGAAAACATGCAAGAATTGTTAGGAAAAATACTACACCTTACACACCCCAACAAAATGGGGTAGCAGAAAGAATGAACCGTACATTAATAGAAAGAGTTAGGAGCATGTTAAGTAGTGCTAAGTTAGATAAATTATTTTGGGTAGAAGTTGTTGGTATTGCTTGTTACTTAATTAATAGATCTCCTTATAAAGCTCTTATTGATAAAACACCTTATAAAATGTGGTTGGGTAAAAATCCTTCAGTTTCACATTTAAGGGTCTTTGGTTGTGAGGCTTTTGTTCATGTGCCTAAAGAGAAGCAGACTAAATTGGATCCCAAATCTTAGAAATGCATCTTTGTAGGTTATGGTGAAAATGTTAAAGGTTATAAACTTTGGGATCCACTAACACGAAAGATGATACTTTCTAGAGATATAATTTTTAGGGAATTTAGAGCTAACTCTGAAGATGAGCAACCAAAGGAAAAGCAAAAAATAGTGCATTTTGAAACTAAGCAAGAAGATGCACATGTGGAAGAATATAGAGATGGAGAAGAAGATAGAGAAGAAGAAGAGAGTTTTGAAGAAT
Organism: Sequoiadendron giganteum; assembly: GCA_007115665.2. Classification (NCBI taxonomy): domain Eukaryota; kingdom Viridiplantae; phylum Streptophyta; class Pinopsida; order Cupressales; family Cupressaceae; genus Sequoiadendron; species Sequoiadendron giganteum. The sequence continues at coordinate 646,017,480 of CM021104.1, read as the reverse complement.
ATCTTGTAATAGAAGAAGTTGTAAACAATGAGGAGGAACATCTTACTCCACCTTTGAGAATGTCCACAAGACAACAAAATCCAGTTGATAGGTATAACCCACCTAATTTTTATTGTAATTTTTCTTTGTTATGTACTGATGATAAGCCTAGATATTTATGGGAGGCTCTCTCTTCAAAAGAATGTGAGTATTGGAGACAAGCCATGCAGGATGAGATGATGTCCTTGAACAATTGTGACACCTAGTATCTTGTTAGTTTTCCCAAAGGAAGAAAGGCCATTGGTTGTAAGTGGGTATATAAAAATAAGTTTGGTGCAAACGGTAAGTTGGAATAGTATAAGGCTAGATTAGTGGCCAAGGGCTACTCCTAGAGAGAGAGAGTTGATTTTGGTGAAATATTCTCTCATGTTGCTAATTTAAATTCTATTAGATTCATTTTATCTATTGTTGTTGCTTATGATTTAGAAATAGAACAAATGGATGTTAAAACTGCTTTCTTGCATGGAGACCTTGAGGAAGAAATTTATATGCATCAACTTGATGGTTTTATTGTGAAAGGAAAATAACACTTGGTTTGCAGGTTATAATGGTCTCTATATGGTTTAAAATAGTCACTGTGTTTATTTTCAAGTTATTGATGATCAGATTATTATTATTGTCTTACATGTGGATGATATATTGTTCATTGGTAACAATAAGGAAATGATTAGGGAACTTAAAAGTCAGCTTTCTGGCACATTTGATATGAAAGATTTAGGGGCTGCTAAATATATTCTTGGGATGGAAATCATTAGGGATCGGGTTCACATAAAGCTTTGGTTAAGTCGGAGTAAGTATGTAAACACTATTTTGCAGAGGTTTAATATGCAAGACTGTAAATGAGTAAATATTCCATTTCCTGTTGGTACTAAGTTAAGTTTAGACATGTGTCCTGAATCAAATGATGATATTGATGAAATGTCTAAAGTTTCTTATGCTAGTGTTTTCAGTACTTTAATGTATGTAATGGTTTTCATTAGACCAAATATAGCCCAAGCAGTGGGAGTTCTAAGCAGGTTTATGTCTAACCCTGGTAAAGAACTTTGGAATTTTGTTAAAAGGGTATTTAGATATTTGTGAGGCACTTCTAATTATTGTTTGGTTTATCATGGTACTGATAATGTTGATAAGTCATTGGACATACAAGGATTTTTTGATGCGGATTGGGTAGGTGACTTGGACAGTCGAAGGTCCACTAGTGACTATGTGTTTACTTTGTTTGGAGGTGCAGTGAGTTAGATGAGTAAAAGACAACCTACAATTGCTTTATCTACCACTGAAGAAAAGCATATGGCTGCTACACATGCCTCTAAGGAGGCATCTTGGTTATAGATACTTGGTAATGGTATTGGTTTTGATTGCAGGATAGTGAGGATCAAATGCGATAGTCAGAGTGTCATATGTCTAGCCAAAAATCCTATGTATCATGCTTCTACTAAGCATGTTGATGTTTAGTATCACTTTGTGTGTGAAATGGTTGAGAATGGACAGGTCTTGATTGAAAAGGTTGACACTTTGCATAATTTTTCAAATTCTCTTACGAAGCCAATCACCTTAGATAATTTCTCTTGGTGCAGGAAGGCCATGGGCCTTTATCATTGTTCTTGATTCTATGTAATTGTATCTTTATGGGTGTAATTTACAATGTATGATGTCAAGTGGGAGAATGTTAGGATTTAGATGCCATCAACCTTGTAAATCCTTTAATTAATTATTCTCCTAAAGTATTTTGTACATTTACCCATAAGAGGTGAAATTGTTTGACCAACTATGGTGAAAGAGACAATGTAAATGCAGTGTTACCATTATCATCCATCCTTTTGGAATTTACAATGTATGATGTCAAGTGGGAGAATGTTAGGATTTAGATGCCATCAACCTTGTAAATCCTTTAATTAATTATTCTCCTAAAGTATTTTGTACATTTACCCATAAGAGGTGAAATTGTTTGACCAACTATGGTGAAAGAGACAATGTAAATGCAGTGTTACCATTATCATCCATCCTTTTGGAAAAGGACAAAATGGCTAGGCATCCCACTTTGGAATCTTCTAGAATGAGGTTGTTGGGTCAAAATAGGGTTTTGTAAGAGAATCTATGATGTGTATGATAGTTGTCATAAGATGCTATGACAGTATGACAGATTCCCTATGATAGAATATGTTATTTTTGGACCCCAAGTGCCCATGCATGAGAGATGCCTTATGACAGCTATAAGAGCATTTGTAAGAGGCTATTTTTGATATTTTTTGACCATTTCAAGGAGGGAGGCGTGATTTTTTCTAGGTTGTATTTATTCCTATTGTTTGGTGAAACCATGGTGGTTTTCATCCTCACAAATCTCTTTAAATTGGGGCCTTCAGCTAGAGTTATTCAATTCAGTTTGGTAGGTTTACGGGATAACAAGGTGTTGCCAAATTTTAGAGAGATTGATAAGATAAGTCTATTGTTGCATGTAATATTTCATATTATCAGTAATATATTTGCCTCTCTTTCGGTGGTGGAGTTTTTTGCCCTTTGAGGTTTCTCCATGTAATTTTTTTGTTGCATGTGTTATGATTCTTCTATCTCTCTCTCTCATTCTTTCTTCACGCTAAGTCTAAAAGGTTAATCTATATATTCTAGGTTTGCATTCACTTATTTAAGTTCATATTTCAATCTTTCTTCACCTTGATAATCAAAATGGACATGAACCCCCAAGGACTACTTCTATCGCTAATTTACAATCAATATTCTTTCATATGATAGAAAGAGAGAGACCATGTAGCCCCCCAAAACATGTATAATATACAACAATGATGGTGTTCAAATTATTGATACATTAAGATGGTGAAGATCCATACAAACCAAACAATTTTCCTCCCCTTGAGAAGAAACAAAACCAAGTAGACAATGTAGGATATCCTTTAATGAAGGAATAAATATCATGACATATGATAATGATGTTTATGTCATCTTTAAAATTTTCTCTAGTGTCACCATATAAGTATGAAAGAATGTCACAATAAAATCAAGTATAAACCCAATAAATAAAGAAGTTGATATAATAGGACCATGTGTAAATAAATGAATAACAAGATTCAAAGATGAAGGTGGTGTGACAATAATGATAAATGGTTTTTCATCAAAGATTCAACGAAATTACTTAAGTTTTTTTAAAATTTTAAGAAGGGATTAAAAAATAAACCTACAATATATTTCATGTACCCATCCCAATATATACCAAATATAGAAAATATGGTGTACCTACTACAAAGAATCACTCGAAGTAACAAGTGATGGAATTTATTTGATCTTAATGCATAACATATAACTATATTGGTCATCCCATAATGACATGCCCATACAATATGTATATGAATATGAACACCTAGAAGTGAATTTGTTAATGTTGGAAAGAAAGAGTCCTTAACCTCAAGAAAATGATGTTAGAGTTGATAGTGAACCCCATAGCTCCCAAAAATCACTGCAACAATAACACCTATCACAAACAAGAGATCAAAGAAATGATTATGTGCATACAACCTTGAGAAGAGGGTTGATAAAAAATGGCATCTAATATTCCTTTTGTATTGAATAATTAATTTAAATACATATGAGTTGTTATAAAATACAATAACTTAGAAAAGAATAAAGAAAATCCTAGATGAGGATTTGATTAGATTGTGAAAAGTGTCTTAATCTCATATAGTAAGAAAAATTGACCTATAAATAGACCAATCTAATAATAAAAAACCATTCCTAAGTTTAACTTAAGTGAGTAAAGTAAGAAGGGACCTAATAATTAATTAATATTTAATTATATATCAAGTGATGTCTTAATTACTCTAACACACCTCTTAAGATCAACTTAGGGAGAAGCTTAAAAACCTTGCTGAAGAATGAAATGATGGGTACATGGATGGGTCTCGACTACATGGCTTGATGAGTTACCCATGTATAAAAAATGAATCTCTCATTACTAGAGAAAAGGAGAAAACCACATGGGAAAGAACTCCTCTCCAAAAGAGAAAATAAAATGATTTCACTAGTGAAAGAATGGTATGACTCAGTGTGACCTCCCAAGGACTACTTATATCACACAAGTAAAATATATTTCCCCCAGTAGGAGAGAGAAAATGAGGATGGGAATCCCCCATAAAGAAAGAGCTTTTGTGATAATGATGAACTCCTAAATATAAAAGAAAATCCACTTATCATAAATAACATTTCTCCCCTTAAGAAGAAATAGATCAACCAGTGATTGGAGAAACTATTTCCAAAAAAATGGAAAAAAATTCCAAATCCAAGTGATGCGTGCCTGTAAAAAGTTCTCAAGTGTCCACATGTCAGAAAGAGATGATGTTAATCCAAAAAATTATGAAGATTGATGTAGAACAATCTCCAAATACGATGAAGATGATGGTGAGATAATAATTATGATGTGGTTGTCAATAAATAGGAAATGATTTTCCACAAAGTAATCCTTCATATCTATAATTTAACTCTACAAACAAGGATGATATGTTTGCAAGACATAAATCCAAGGTAGTTGTGTTTGAAAAATGATGAATTTCATGTTGCATTGAGCCAATAGGGGCCAAGATGTTACAATTCCAAGATTATTAGAAAAAATACAAGATGAAGATTGAGTCTTGATTTGAAGAGTGGGAACATGAAGACAAGTCTCTAAACTAGAAAAACATGCAAGACTTGTGATATATTCAAGCTCCTCTAAATTATCATCATAAAAGGGTGTACAATTTGTATCTACAAAAGGAATGAAACAATATACAATAGGATTCTTTGGAATGGAGAGATATGTTGGTCTCCATGGATCTCCCAAATTTGAATCCAAAGTATGTGGGTACAATCGATGTTTGATACAACACACATAGTGTCAAGAGCAGTAGAAAAAATAACTCCTACAACATGATCACTAATAACACCTCATTCATAATAACTACCTAGTTTTTCTAGTGTACATATGAGTACATAAAGATAAGGAAAAATATCAAGCCACTTGAGATGTGTCAAGGTTTCATGTCACCAAGACTCATAATTATCCTTTTCTAGGATGATCATAGAAGGATGAATAAAAACCCATGAGACTTCCTCAAATGAAAAAATAGAGATTGATAACCTCAGTACATGTAAAGTCATCTCATGTAAATGGATCCTTTTTAGGTACCAAGACATTCAAGTAATTGACAAAAATATGAAATCACAAAAAAATGAATAAAATGTACTTGGGGTATATTATATTAAAAAGTGTATGAATGGATCTAAAGATCTCTAAAACACCTTTCCAACATCATAATTATTATGAAAATAAGAGATACAAGTGAAAATTTATGATCTTGAAAGTAGGAAATGATTATCTAACTTTGACTTAGAATAAAATGGCGTACTAGAAATATTTAATGATGAGACCTACACCACTAAAAATTAAACAAAACTATATTTTTGATGATATCTCATTTTCCCAATTTCGACATCATATGCCCAAGCTATGATTTTTTTTAAATGGGGTAAATTTAGCTAGCTGATGCCCAATAGACATGACCCTTCTGATTTGATTTTTATAAAATTTACTCATTACATGAAAAAACTAATAGATACCCACAAAATATTTTGATTTTTTCAACAAACCACCCCCCCCAAAAAAAAAAAAAATCCAAAAAAGAAAAACATGTGATTTGGTAAAAAAACACAAACTTCTCCTTTGAGGAAAATGGTTGCACTATGCTATTTTGACCAAAAAAATTATAGGATTTTCTCTCTATATGAAAAATATAAACAATACCCAAATGGTTTTCATGATTACAAACAAAACCTAGAATTTGTTTTCTCAAAAATAAACCAAGAAAAATATAGTAGCCAAAATTTCTTGGATCTCTTCAAATTTGAAGAGGAAGTCACAAACTTGGTGTTCTGACACCATGTTAGAGTTGATAGTGAACCCCACAGCTCCCAAAAATCACTTGCATCTGGAATGCCTATAAAATATGAGAGATCAAAGAAATAATTATGCTCATGAAACCTTGAGAAGAGAGTTGATCCACAAAAGCATCTGATATGCCTTCTATATTGAATAATGAATATGAATACATGTGAATTGTTACAAAATATAGTAATGAATGCTTATACAACATAAAGAAAATGCTAGATGAGGATTTGATTAGATTGTGACAATTTTCCTAATCTCATGCAATGAGACAACTTGACATATAAATAGCCCAATCTAATAATAAAAAACACTCATAAGTTTAGCTTAAGTCAGTAAAACAATAAGAGACCTAACAATTAATTAATGGTTAATTAATTATTAAGTGATTTCATAATTAATCCAATAAATGACTCACAGGTAAAGAATATGAAGCCTCTAAATCTATATTAGAACCATGGAAGATAATAAATTAATGGATATCTTTATAGGAGGAGAATGAGCATCAATAGAAGCCCTAATGTCATCAAAATTATCAATACTAAATAATCAAGGTTTTCTTCTATATCATCATCATATACATATGGTAAGTTATGAGAATCGTCAAGGGGAATAATCTACTACCCATGTAATAGGATCATATAGGTGGAGAGTGATGTGTATCTCCAAGGATCTTCCAAATTATGGTCTAATTAGTGTGTGTAAACTCAATAGGTGAGATGGAACACATAGTGTCAAAATTAATATTACTACCAATCAATCCAAGGGCGTGATAATTTTTGTTCCTCCACCCTATCTTTTGTTTAGGTATACTAGGTTTAGGGAATATTCCGTAGAGATGTGGGAAGATATGAAGCCACCTAATATGTTTCAAGATGTCATCTTGCCAAGAAATTAGTTCCTTTTATTCAAGGTGATTGTGGAAGGACAAATTAAAAAACCCACAAATTTATAATGATAGACTCCTTATATATAGATTGGATATCAAAATATGCAAAATTGGACCCCTCACAACATAAAAAATGAACCTATATTTTATAAAATGTCTAAAGTAAAAGTTAAAATGGAAAAATTAAATTTAAGCCAAAATAACAAGTACCTAGAGAAAAGTCAAGAAAAACTGTGTAAACAATTATGAAATATACAAAACTATCTTTCTAACATGTATTTATTTTTATAAAATTTGATATTGTATGCCAAAGTTATGGCTCTTGGAAAAAATGGTAAGTACAACTATTGGGATGGCCATAAGGTGACACTAATAGCATTGGATGTGGAAGTATAATTGGATGATTAATCCAAGTGATAGAGGGTAATGCAATGAGAAAGAGACATGATGATGATCTAGTAGGTGATGGTGAAGATCACAGAGGTGGCAACTACAATTTAATCCCTACCCTAGGGTGACTATTGGCTCCTCTCTTGATAAGACCAAGGGATTTAACCCCAAAGATAATATCCCTCAATCACTAAAATGATCAAGTGTCTCAAAACACTTTTTAAAATACTAGTCACTAATGCATATGTACAAGGGAAATATTTCCTACATGATTTTGGTTTTCCTATTATATAGGATGGTTGATGATTGTATAGTGGAGTACTACAAATTTAACACCATACCAAATTGTATGGATCCATATAGTTGTATAGTTTGTTATGGTGATTTTTACAAACCCCCCAAAAAAATTAAATTATTTTAACACCAAACCATATCAAGTTTAATATTGATTTATATTTTGGGGGGTCTTTTGAGCTCAACTAGATAATGTTTATTTTCTCTAGGATACCATGTATAAAATATCTTGGCTGAAAATATCCAAAAGTAGGGAAGGGAATTGCAAATTTAGATCTCTAATACCATGGAAGATGTGTTGATTAATCCCACAAGAGCCAAGGATTTAATATAGCCAAAAAAAATTCCACATAAAAGAGAAGTGATGAAAATTATGTTAAGCCAAATAATTTATTGGATGCAAAAATGGAGCTAGTACATTATACAATGAGGAAAAACTTGTTATGAAGACAAGGATAAAACCCTAGGAAAAACTAAAATCATGATAAGTGCCTTAATCCAATGATATGCGATAAAAAAAGACATAAATATGCTTAACTAATTAATTGTGAATAAGATCTAATAATTAGGTAATATGTCATGTTCACACCAACACTCAATATACAAATGAGAGTTAGAGGCCTTGGTTTTCAATTCTTCATAAATCTAAAAAACCACACAAAATAATTGTTCTCATTATAACCAAAAAACCTTCAACACTTTCCAAAAAGACATATACCCATCTATAAACAATCATTAGATCATATATTAAATATAGAGAAAAAAGGTGAAACTACTACAATACAATCTTTTTGTGCATGTATTAAAATATGAAATTGACCTCTTAATAGTGGATTATCTAATAAAGAATAAATGTGGAAGCATAAATAAGTAAAAATAATACAATCAACAAACCATAGTAACACTAGTTTTATGTGGAGAAACCCTTTAAAAAAATAAACTCCACAAAAGAAAAAATACAAGTATGCATTAATCGTCAAAGAATGTGATGCATTATCAACACACTTTACTCAACACTCTAACAAACTTCTAGAAACACTTATGTACCTATAATATTTATATAAATTTGTTATCACATACCTATAAATATAGGCATAGAAAGAGACAAAATCATGAATGATTTATCAAAACCATGGTATCATGCAAAAGCCTCACACCTACTTTGGAAGGCATCTTCCAAGAAGAGTAAGCATGATCAATGAATTCATGTGAAAATCATATGAGCTTAATCAATGAATCCACAAATGGAAAATATAATTATAAATGTGTCTTTGACTCATAACTCCTTGATGGACCACATCCTCAACTATAGTACTCCACTATGAAGTCTCTTGACTCATTTGGGTCACATCTATTAGGAAAAAATCCTAAATTCTTCCTTGAGTGTCTAGACATGAAAATATACCTTAAATGAGTCCAAATCCCAATACAATTGATATTGTAGTGCTTTACCTTCGTTATGAATGCATATGAAGACAAATACAAAGATTCTAAAAGAATGTAAATTATAAATTATTTCTCCAATTACACCCTAGGCATCCATGTATGCCTTCTAAGAGTGTGGGAGACACATAAAATATACATAAGATTTGCAAAGTTAATGGAACCTTAATCATGACATAGTCTCTACTTCAATGATACTCCATATATGTCATCATAAGTAACTCACATACTAGATGAGACATCATAACTTTTCATGCATCAAATTTCAAGTGACAAAGATAATAATCCCAAGATTTACTCTAACTGAAACATTCCAATTATTTTGATAACTCTTATTTTTTATTATAAATAATAAAAACTAATTTCAACAAAATAATCCCATTAAAAATTGTGAAGTATTTTTCCTAACTAATATATATATATATATATGTTCATATTGATTCCTTAATCCCTATAATACTCCTACATATAGAGTTTAGAAAATACCCATGGCCACGATACTTAGGCCTCCCACTCTCCTAGTGCATTCTTTTGTAAACAAACATTGACCTTAACCACTTTGATTTTATGGTTATGGAGATGTCAACAAAGTAGATTTTATTGAATGAATATATATATATATATATATATATATATATATATATATTGAATTAAAGTGTTTAAAAAATGAAACTACCAATAGATAACTGGATATTTAATTGATATGTTTCATAAATATCTTTAATTCTAAGAAAATTGCATGTTTGGTTAATGATTCTAGTAATTAGTAAGGAGAGATATTAAAACTATAAACCATGACATTATATTAGAAAATGTACATGATTTGAAAATCACCCTTATTTTTTAAGGTTTCATTTATTCCCTTCTCATAAATATTAAGAAAGAAACGAAACCTAAAGAAGTAACTCTAGACAAATGTTCATTCTAAATTATTGGCATGTGTGTCTCAAGAAAAAAACATATAAAATTTAGATGACTCATGGTAATAGTTTTTAGAAAAATGATTGGAAAATATTTGAATTTTGTATTATTCCATTTATCTCATTGGTTTGCATCTAATTGATGTAAATTCATGGTAGGTATCTTTTTCCTTCCAAAGAAATAAAGAAAAAGGCTTGAGTAAAAGCAAAAGTTGCTTCTTGATTTGAAGTTTCACATAAATTGACATACTTTTCGTAAAGGACAATAATTTCAATAGAAAGTACAGCATTCAATCAAATTCTTGCTATCTAGTCTCTACCTATAATGTGAATCGTCATAACCAAAAATATATCATTGCTATTTATAGAGGATTTATTTATAGATGGGGAAACATCTCCTTTCTCATGCACCTTTTTTATTCTTTTTTGTAAACTTGTGATTTTATAATGATATCCTTTGTGTAGACAACCTTCATTTCATCAATGATAAATATTTGATCAAATATTAAAATTTTCAAAATTTAATATTCACATAAAAATTGAGAATAATAAATATTAATTTTTAAATAATTTTTGATAATATGTCGACACAATTTATTGAAAAAATAAAAAATAAACATAAAATTTTAAAATTAATTAAATTTAATATTTACTCATTTTCTTTCTTGTAAAATTATATTATTAGTTTAAAATTTTGAGAATAATTAAAAATTATAAAAATAGATGATTGATAACATTATAATAAATTATATAAATCTAATAGTTACAATTTAAAAAGTTATTGAATAATAACATTTAGACTTAAGTAAAGAATGTATTTAAGAAAATAACTTGAACTAATAACTTCAATAACATCCTATTGTATTATTGAATTAATAAGGAAGTGGATGAAGTAGAAGTAAAAAATATGTAATATTTTATTAATTTAAAATCCTAAAGAATATCTAGTATAGGTAAAAAAATTATTATATGTTCATATATAAAGTTATTGAAGAATAGATATTAAAAATATATTTTTTTATGTTTTTATTTTTTATGTAAGTGGAGGATTTAGGATTTGGGTTTGAGGTTTTATAGATAAGTGGGTAGGGCCTCAACAATGCTTACAAAGGAGATCCACTTGAAAAAGGGTGAAAGCATAGATAACAGGTCTAGTAATTAATTGATCTAGAGAGATAATAGTGTAATCATGCAAAGGGCAATCTTACCTATAAATTATTTATTTAAATTGTATAAATTTCTACAATCGCTTCTATTCTTATAGTGGCTTCTATTTATATATACTCTTAAAGGAGAAATGGTTCTTGGTCCAACTTTGGTTAAATCCTTTTGAGTGAAGTTGAATGAGACTAAGTGTTCTATTAATATTCACGTGGAATCGTTTTTTTGCATTAAGATATTTTTTGAGGATATCTCCGTTGATATGGTAACATTTTCTACCTTATTTATCTCTCATAAAATATTGTGTGGGTGAGATAACTTCTACGTAGAAAAGAAATTCATTGGTTGTAATTTTTTTTGAAGAAACCTAAATGGTGTAGAGATTTATTAGTGAATATAATCTTCTTGGTTGGAAATCGAGATTCCCTCTATATTGTTTCTCTTTAAAGGGTTCTTTCTTATTTTTTCTATTCTATTTGTTGAACACCTAAAATATTGAGAGGGGCGGTGAATTGATATTCTGTTAAACTATTCAAACATTAAACATCCAATCACTAAAGAATATTCAACTATAATAAAGAAAGAAAGCATGAAACATCAACAAGACCACATAACACATGAACACCAAAATTTTTACATGGAAAGTCCAAAATGGGAAAAAACCATGGTGGGGATTAGCTCACAATATATTATAATTAGTTATAGTATATTTATAGAAGTTCTCATTGCAAATGGACTCGGTATCTAAGTGGACTCTATGCCCATAGAGGAAAATATAGAAGAGAGATTGTTGCTCACTGCCTATTTTGAACTGTTGCAATTACATCTTTCATATGCATAAAATATAGTTCCAATTTGAAGCTCAATAAACTAACTTTACATGCTTCATCATATCCTAATCTAACACTTTTCGTTCCTCTGCATTCACATCACTTTAATCTTATAATCAACATTCATAACTTAGATTTTCACTGCTCTGATAATATTCACATGTAGGATCTCACAATATGCATCACACTTCAAAATACCAAAAAATATCTAACATATGTATCTGCTTCTAGTATATCATTAATTAGGTCAATCTAATTATATGTAATATTCAAAATATAACTTGTCGGCTCCAAAAAAAATCATACATACCTCACACCAAAATACAAAACTCAAAACAACTTGAAATAGGTCGATATGGACCTATAATAGATCCCACATAAGACTTCAACACTTATTTAACCTTCATATGTCTATAAACTTGTTAGGTCAGCACAACATAAGACCTAATAAAAAAATACTTCAACTGTGTATCCACATTCAGACACATGGACCTCAAAACTCAATACCAAATGGAATTCACATGCTATTTCCATCTATCAACTTGTCCTTAAAAGCACAAAGCTAAAAAATTAACTGTGGATAAGTGTAAACTCTTCCACACAAATGAATTGTATAGAGAATGATTATAATTTTCCAGACCAACTTCTATTACTCGTATATTTCAATCCAATAATAAAAACATGATGAAAACTTGGAATCAGATACATCTAACATCCATAAAATTGATGTTAGAAGCACAAAGTGAAACCTTCATTTGTGGAGTAGTATAGACCCAAAAATAGACGCTCTATTGCCTAGAGTTAGCAAAATTGACACATAGTAAGTTTCCTATTACAAACAACTTTATCGGACCAACAAATTTGCAAAAATATCTTCCAAAAATAATCTAAAACCTGTTAGAACTAACCAAAATGATCTACATCATGATCTACATATGGGTATGTGCAGGATCATCATGGAAAAAATAGGCCCTTAAGTGGCAAAAAATTCAGAGAAATCAGAGTTAGGCAACTTGACATAAAAATTTGGATAATTTATCTATATTATTTCAAAAATATGTAAGAATAAATTTGTAGAAAATTGAATGTAGTTTCTAAATTACTAGGTTTATTTACAAAAAAAAAAAAATCTATTTGGTGAAAATTTAAAATTTCAATATAGTAGTACTTAAATTTCAGGGAAAAAATAAGAAGTAGGTGTCTGTCTAACCACCCTAACCACATTAGAATGATAATGTTTTTTATAAGATTTTAGATATAAGTAGAGGACTCATGTCTTGATGTGATGCATATTTTTTTGTAATTTTTTCCAAGTAAATAATTAATTATAAAAATTTTATGGAATTTTTTTAAAAATATAAAGACTCCTATGTCTAACCACCTTAACTTAGTCAAAATTTCATGAAATTCATTTTTTTTTTTAATCTTATAGTATGAAAAGCATAGAATTTGATGCATGTTTTGGATTAAAAAAATGTGATACCATTTCAAAGTTGTAGATGTTTTTCAATTAGCCTAAAAATTGGGACTTTAATCATAATTCAATAGAAAATGAATAATAATTATTTATTAAATTCAAAGTAAAGCATAATTTATATTAGTGGAAAGCTGAGAATATCCTTTAAAAACCCTTTTCTTTTCATCAATTTTGGGTTAAAAAAAATTGTCAACCACATACCCATCATATTGCCAATTTTTGGCCCATCATTATCCTACACATACCCATACCTAGATACAATGTTGACATCAATGAAAACACCAAAACACATCATTATATGTCTTTGATTTTCCCTCACGCTCATGTTTCCAACAACAACATCAATGAAATCCTTCCAAAAATCTCCCCTTTTATCATTGATGGCAACATGGAAAAAATATCTCAAAAGCTCTCCAAAACATTCTCCCCCTTTGACATCAAGGGAAAAGGGTCCCTATACAATTGTTTTGTCCTCAACCAGAACTCACCCTAAGAAATGTAAGCATATATACAAATTGAAAATATTATATTGACTCCCCTGAGTCATGTATCAGAGCAAAAACCAAAAATTATGCTATAAAACTGCTCTACATAGTCCCTATATATACAAAGAATTTGAATAACGATATTGAAATGCATGAAAAAGTGAGAAATATGTCAACTAGAGGAGGCTGACGCCTATAACTTTTGTACATGGGCCTGCCATTCTTGCCTACCTTCTTCCCAATATTTCCTTTCTCTCGTAAGCAATCTGCATTGAGTTTTAAATTCCAATAATATCTATTCTCCTTCTTCCAGGGTGTCAAGTAATAGATTCATCTACTAGATTTGTTAGCACTCAAAAGGGATTTCAAAACAAACATGAGTTTGGGATTGACCAAGTCCCTTATTTCTCCAAATTGTAGAATGATGTTCTCTTTCTAGGCTTGCAACTGAAATAATTTCTTATGCAAATCTTTTATTGTATTCCTTGTATCTCTAGTTAGGTGAAGTGTTGGATCATAGGAAATTGAGGCAGTGTTGATTTGAGACTCAATTGAGTTCATCCCCTTCCTAATGCTCTGTGTGGCTCTGGGCCACTTCATTTCCATATTGATAAAGATCTTTTGCCTCATCAAGACACCCTTGCATATCCTTCATTAATTCTAAAAACTTTTTATGTGCAAGAGCACATTCCTCAGTAATTTACAACATTTTCTTATCATTAATTTTCTTCTCAACCTATTTCTTTGCTTCATCTTTAAGTTCAGAGGCATAGACCTTAAAATAATCAATTAACAATTTTAGATTTTCTATACTGGATAATGATGTATCTATGCTTGCACCAAGTATGGTCTCTTGTAATGCTTTCACCACTTCCTCCATCAATTCTCCACTTCTTTGATGTGTCTCAATGATTTATTTTCTTGTGGATGCATGAAATACATCTCCTAGTTGTAGCTTGTGGAGGGGAGAGATCTTAGCCAAATTTAAATTACCCTATTGGATCGATAATTGTAGTAGTTGGGTGATACCACAATACTGGTTTACAATTTCTGGCCAAACTGGACACTGGACTGATTTTTTCTAACTAAATATTCACTTTCAAACACGTAAAGCGGCTAAACCGTGAGGAATTTGAAGATGATAAAAACTAGTGATTTGTGACATTTTCTCTATAGATTCTAAATATATTTTTTTCAAAATATTTGGAATCAGATTGCAGTTCTTTTTCCATCTCCTTCGAAAACTAGTTTTTTTCAGTTATTATATCATTTTTAAGGAGTGACGCTCACAGTATAACACATAAAAAAATTTCCATGAAGGAAAAAATTCTAAGTTTTCGAATGTAGATTTGGAACTATGATATCTAGTGCTTCCAATTGGTTTCATAGTGTTTTATTGAATATTTTTCCTTAATCAAGCTTTGAAGTCAAACCAAATACAATTCAGACATAGGTAGACTATATAACACATAATCTTTTTTGTATTTATCCATATTCAATTTTTTTTTTTGGATCAAAGACTTCAATATCTAGTGCACTCATATTTTTCTTTTTTTTTATAATATTCTATTTTTCCACATGTGCAGAACAAAGAGTTTGATTTTCGATGAGAAACCTACATTCACAAGAAATAAAAAATAAATATAATACTAAAATTATAATTTTTGGGAAGCTTATAATAAGGACTACATACTTACGAAAACTAGATTTTAAATGAATTCATTTGATCCCCCAAAAGGTAAATCAAAAGTGGTTTTTTATCAACATTTTAATAGGTGTAAAGGAGACTCCGTTATAGGTATGGTTTAAAACCAGCGGGATTATATCCAAGGGGGTTTGATCTAAGGTAGTTTGATCAAACCCTCTTCAATTTGAATCCTTCAAATGGAACTTTTTATGGTTTAAATTATTATATTTTCTAAAAATATGTGATTTCAACAAAAAATAGAATCTCCCATAAATTGTAAACCAACATTGTGGGATCACCCAATTGTGATGAAATAATGGGTTGGAACTCAAGAAAGTAGAAATGTACCTTTAGAAACCCCATCAACATAAAAACAATGAAACCCACAGTCTTTTAAAAACCTATTTTCAATTTTATCCAACTTGTTCACAACCATCTTAGTTTCCTGAATAAGAATAATATCAGGTCAGTGATCTCTCACCAGATTGGTAAGAATATCTTGTTTATGAGGGTTATTCAAATCTCTAATGTTCCGAGAAAGAATCTTTATGAATATTTTTTAGGTGTGTTTTTCAAGCACATCTCAAGCAAGGTATTTTGGGAACCCTCAACAATCTCCAACTTACTTTATTTTTCTTGAATTTGTTGTAACGTAAGTATGCATATACCTCTAGTTTTAGACCCATAATCCATTCTTTGACGATTCATAGTGGAAATCCTAGAGGGGGAAATAGGTTTCCTCCTATTTCTAGTCTTTTTTGAGGTATAAGGAGGATACCAAAACTCACAAAACTAAAACTGAGAGAGATAATTGTTTCTATCATCAATAGAGATAGAATAGGTAAACTCTTCCACCATAGAGGGTTGAATGCAGCCATTCACTTCATCATTGAAAATCTCAGTGACTATAGATAATTCATTCCGATTCAAACCAATAAGCCCTTCCCTAGATTGGTTGATACAACAATTTTTAGGCCCAACATCACTAGACAAATCCTTCCTTTGATGTTCAAATATATCCAGGACTTCCCATGCACCTCTATTGAGTCATCCTTTTGATCTTCTCCATGAACAATCAGCTTCTCCTTAATAGGAAATACCGTCAAACCAAAGTCAACCAATAGACCATTAACATGTAAATATTTGTTGTCATGGCCTCATATTTCTCAATCGAAACAAAAACAACCTCCTAAACATTTTCAAGAATTTTCACCGACACATCCTCCAGTTTCTCACCAAATGAATCTACAATATTCTTAGAGGGTTGAATATTTTTCTCTTCTGGACCTAAACCATCAACATTTAGATTTGAACTCCTCCCCTTCTCCCTTCATTCCTTGAGAGGAGGTTGAGCAAGTTTTTGGGGGGTTTTTGAGGCTTTGATAGGCATTTCTTAGCTCAATGGCCCGCTTTCTTTCATTGAAAACAAGAAAATAAGATAGATTCATATTCCACCACCTAGCTCCACTCACCCAATTTAGAGTTGATCTTCACTATAGTAGGTAAATCAATAGATTGATAAAAAATCACATAAAAATGAGCATACACTAGCCTTTTACTAGAAGAAGTCATTTGATTAATGGAGAGAAAGCTATCAAAGATACTGGAAATTCCTTCAAACACTTGCTCATCCCAAACTCTAAAGGGAGATTAGGTAAGTGCACCAAGACTGGAGCAGAAGAAAAAGAGCAAGCACTTCGGTTAAAACTAGGTTCCCACTTTTTCTAAAACCAATGTTGATTTATTGATCATCCACGGGCCATGAGTTAGAACACCTAACAAGTCTTTTTTACAAGTAAAGGAAAAGGAGAAAAAACCTTTCGCCAATGTTGCCACCTCAACATAGACCTTAAGCTTCTAATGATTGAGAGAAAGGTTGTAGATACATTTAGTATTTTGGCGAGGGCCCAAAAACTTCCCAACCAAAGACATGTCCATTGACACAACACTCTTATCAATGATACAATAAGTAATGGAAACAAAATACTCACCAGAGCTCGAATTAGAAAAGAAATCAATCGAGGGTGGAGAACTCTTTCCTTTTGGTCTAGCACTAAAAGTATTTGACTAATTGGGGCCATCAAAATATAATTCAACATGCCTCTAACCACCAGCTTTAGAATCATCAGTAAGAATCTCAGATATAGTACAAGAAGAAAAATCCCCAAGAGCTAAGGCTTTTGGGGTCCCCGCATGCTTATAACAAGTACCAACAACTATAGAGTTCGAAGAAACCAGAACCAAATTTGAAACAACCAAAGAAGAGGTCCCACCAACACCTCCATCAGCCAAACAACCATCTAACTCCACCGCACCATCACCATACCCACCACCATTAATGCATCCTTGAAAACCAAGAATTCTCACCTTCTAAAATTTTGAAAAAACAACAACACTACTCGTAGATAGCTCCATCTTTCTTATGGAGTGATGGAAAAGTTATGGAAGTTGGTGAAAATATTTCCCAAGGTTTTTTGAGCCAAAATTGGAAAATCAAGGGGTTTGGGTTTGAGAGGGACCTTGGAATAAGGTCTAGAAGTGTAGGGGAGGTCCACAAATCTAACAAAATAAAATGAGTGAGTGAATCTAGCTAGGTTTGGGGGTTGGTAAGAAATAAGGAATCGATAACCAATGTGGTGGTCTAAAGTTCTCCTACAAGTCCAACTTCTAAGGATGAAAATAGAAATGAAGAAAGTTAAACTAGGTGCCACTTGGGTTAGTAAGAAGTTAAGACTAAAAGAGGGAAATCCAGTAGTGAACTAGGAGCTTGAATTTTGTACCATGGGTCGAGAAAAGAGGATGTTGAGGGTTGGGTCCCAAAAGGGACCACAAAATTTTGGGAAAGGAGATCTTGTTAGGGTTTAGGAGTCCAAAAGAACTTAAGATCAAGAGGATTAAAAAGGAGGAATACACAAGGATTAGGTCCAAAGAGGGAATCAAGACTAGGAGTAAAGAGGGAACATGGACCAAGAACTAGAATAGAGGGAGGATCAACTCTTAGGAGGGATAATGTATCAAGGAATGAGGAATGATTCCAAGGGTGAAAGATCCCTCTAGAAGTCCAAGATATAATGGGACATATATATCAATCTTTAAGAATGGGACTAAAATTAGAATGGGGGATAATGGGCATGGAGAGTGATTCATGAGAAGGAATTCACATTAGGGAAAAATTGCTAATGTATAAGGTTCTTCCATATTCCTAATGCCTAGTGAGGAGGAACAAATAGTCGGTGTGGGAGATTCAAGGTTCTAGATTTTGAGGGAAGTTCAAGGAATAAGAAAGGGAAGGAATTAAGTAATGGGGTGTCAAAGGGATCAAGGATCAATGACAAGACTTACTAGGTACTCAAGTAAGGGGTAAAATTTTAGAATTAGGTCACACATATATAAAGGAATGACCAACATAATTACAAATTTTCAACTAGACTATCTAAAAGTGATATTTATGTTTTGAATTTTAAAAGGATGAAATTTTGAATTCCTAATGTAGGTTATGTTTATAATTTTAAAAATAAAAGAATATAGTTGGATATATTTTTAAAAAAAATTGAGAGAATAAATTTAATTCCTAAAAAATATGAAAAATGTGAGGTCGATGGAATGTCACCCAAAAAGAGCAATTATTTTCTTTGACTTCCCCCCACATAGATAACTTAAAAATCTAGTGCATGGAAGAAAAAAATTGATGAATATTTATTTTTGAATAATTTTTTTAAGTCAAACATAATCAAAATGTCATAGTTTACAGGGGATTTCAGCTTTTGTCTTTAAATTTTTATCAATTAAAAGAAAATTTATACCCTCTTGGAAAATATTTTATCCTCTAATGCACTATATAGTTTTTAATATTTTAATAATTTTTAAAATTTATAATCACTCTCATGTTTGATTATAATCACCCACTTCTAGTAAATTTTAAAAAACCATAATAGAATTAATTAGAATATCACTTATATATATATTTTTAGATTTTAGACTCCAAGTTTTACAAAATATTATCTTCAAATTTTTATGAAAGTACCCTTGATAGGAGAAATTTGAAGTTGAATTTATAATTCTATTTAATTTGCCACAAAAGAGGTGTTAATATGTCACATAGGTTTTCATATAAATAGTTTTGAGTGAAAGTGTTTTGATTGGAACATTTTTACTTGAAAAAATTTTGACCAAAAATTTGTATGTAAATTCAACCTTGTTCCTATTTTTAAATTAAAATATATAGCTATTAACTAGTTTTAACTAAAATGGATTCACTGAAAACTATTTATGCCATATAGTCTCAAGTATAATAGTTTCACCCAAAATCATTTAAGATGAAACAATTTCACCTAAAACTATTTTTTTTGTTTGAAAGTGTGACACGGTTTGAAATTTTACCCAAGGGTAAGCATGATACTCCAATAGTGATAAGAAACAAAGTAAGGGGATAGGGTATTGGAGATTAAGGGGAGAATGAAAGTGGTACCTAGGGAAGAATAAATTTGAAACTTTGACAAAAAATAGGACCTCAAGGAAAAGGGTCATTGTTTTGGGGATCATGAGAAAGGAATACTAGGTACCTAGGAAAAGGGAAATTTAAGATTTGTGTGTTGAAATTAAACTAATGCAAGGATGGGGTAATCAAAGTTTGGGGATTGGGGGTCCTAAGAAAATGGTACCCAGGGAAGCAAAGGCCCAAAGCTCTAATGTAACAAAGGAATTAACTTGAAGGATCAAGGTTTTGAGGGAAAAAATGAAATGATACCTAGCTAAGGAAATCCCCAAAATCCTAAAAAACTAACAAACAAAGGGAAATGACCTAGAAAATTGCTATATTTTAAATTTTCTTAGATTTTTGTAATTTCTAACACATTGAACAAATGGAGGATATGAGTAGATCTTCTTATGCTAATGTTGGTAAGTTGATGTATGTTATAGTTTGTACAAAACTATAAATTTCCTAAGTAATGGGAGTCATTAGTTAATTTATGGCTAATCTTGGACATGCACATCAAGATATAATGAAGAGATTGTTTAGATATGTGTAGGGTAGTTTTGATATTTTTATACTATCATGGTTATCCTATAGGAATCCAACATTTAGTATGTATTCATGGATGTGTGGATTCAAATTGGATTGATGATATTGATAATAGAATATCTACCAATGGATGTATTTTTATGGTGTTTGGTGGTGCCATTAGTTGCATGAGTATGCAACAAGTTGTGATTAATTTTTACACTATAGAAGTAGAGTATATGAAAGCTACCCATTTTGTAAAACACTATAGAAGTAGAGTAATGAAAGCAACTCATTAATATGAATATCTAGCAATGGATGTATTTTTTATATGTGTCGTGCCAAAAAGTGTTTTACTAAGGTTTTTTTAAGGGTTGTAACACATTTCCTCACTTTTCTAAGACCCTTTCAACACAATTCACCTAAATAACACCCTTTTATCCTTTCACAAGCCTTGTGACAAAGTGTTGTAAAGTTTTGTAATGAATTTTCACACTTTCCTAGGCTTATCACCCTTAAATTAACCCTTTTCTTACATTAATTTGTCCCTTTTATGTACTTTTAGTCCTGAATTAAGTGTGTTTTGGGAGGCAAAGCTAATACAAATTGTTAATCATCATTTTATTCCCAACCACCACTTGAAATTTCCCAAGTGGACTAGGTCGCCACTTGTTAATCATCATTTTATTCCCAACCACCACTTGAAATTTCCCAAGTGGACTAGGTCACCACCTTGGGCGACCTAGTCCCTTTTGGCATAAAATTCAAACTTAAAACATAAAACTCTTGGGAATTTTCCCCCAAAACCCTAAGGTCGGCCTATCATGTGTCATTTTAGGGAAAATTAGGGTTTAACATGTACAAATAAGGGTTTTCATCCTCATTTTGACCTATCCTAAGATCATTTTTCACCTTCACTCAATCTTCACAAGTACTCTTGCACTAAAGCTTCCCAAGAAATCAATCAAGCACAAGGCATCTCAAGTAACCTCCATTGGAGCCGGTTCTTGCATGTTGCAGATATCTTCAACAAAGGATTTGGTAAGTGTTTGTATTGTCTTTAGCATTCAATCATCCATTCCTTTCAATATATTTCATTTGGATTTAATTATCATCAAAGGGGTTTTACCAAGGAAAACCCCTATATCCTAACATCCAATATTTTCTCTTTCCTTCTTTGTGTGTGTTTGTAGATTTAGGTGTTTTTGTAGGTTTGGAGATCATTCACGGGTGGATTGGAGACTTGTTATGGAATCTCCCTATCAAATAGGGAAAAGAATCCACAAAAATACACCTATAGATTGAAGATCAACGTTTTTGGTCCAAACACTTAGAGGAGCAGAAAGTGCAGATCAAGAACTCCTGTTTCCACCTTCAGATTTTCAGAAAAGGTAAAAGGGACATTCCCTCTAGTTGTGGTGACCTAGTCCCATTGTGCATATTTTCCAAATATTTTTACGGATTCGGATACCCATTTGGCTGAAATAGGCCTCAGGTTAGTTTCCCGAAACCACCATAGAAAAGGACTAGGTCACCCAACTTGGCACAAGTGTCCTGTCAGACATAAAAAATAGATTTTTTAGAGTTTATGAGTTGGACTTAAATTTTGTAACACATTTCCAAGTACCCCTCTTTCATTTACTTTTTTTGTTTTGTTAAATTTTACAGTTTTAGGTCATTCCAGTTTATGTTTACATAAAACATTGTGTTTTCAAACATAGTCTATTTTCTAGGTTTTACATCAATATTTAGTTTCTACTTTCAGTTCTTTACATTTAGATCATTGAATTTAGATACATTTCACACACCACACCTTAAGCACCCTTTAACATATAATCTTTGAATGTAACATAAGCATTTTGGCTCATCTTTCTCCTTTTAGGTGAAAAATCCTAGAAGAGTAAGAAAGCATTAAGGTGCTAAAATTTATGTTACATTTTGGTTAACCTGATGTCCGCATCCCTTCCTTTTTGATATATATTCCTTCTTCATCCTATGTTTTCACTACATTGCATTGCATTTTGCATTGTATTATTTGCATCCTAGGGTTTTAAATTTTGCATTAGTGAAAATGCATTTAGGTTGCATTTTTGCATAATAAATCATTCCAATATTTCTAAAATTTTGAATTTTCATCTTAAGTATGCATCATACAATTGAGAAACCATCCAATTTTTTAAAAAATTCTCAAACAAATTACTAGGAGGACTAGGTCGCCCAGGGGGGCGACCTAGTCCCTTTAGGCCTCTGAAACTGTCATTTACAAGGGTGAAAACCTTATTTTTAGGCTTATGTTTGCTGCCTTTATCCATCTATATTAATGGGTTGTCTTTCTGTTACATTCATTTTACTCAATCTAGTGTAAATTGGTGCATTTCATGCATTTCTTAATTTTCATTTTGCATTCACCACATTTTATTTCCCGTATAATCAGTAAATTACATTGCTTAAAATCAAAAAGTTGCATTTCATCCTATATCTTTACATTTCATTTTAAGTTTTCCTAGCTTATATTACATTCAACTTATTATAAATAAGCATTGTTTACATTCATGGAAATGATCATTTTGCAATTTTCATTTTCTACATTAATTCCTCAAACATTTAAATCAAATTCTGTAGAAAACGAAAAAACAACTTTAACATCACAAGAACCCACTCACACCCTTCTTAATCCCTTTACTAGCAATGACTTGGAAATGTTAGATGAAGCCTTTGATAACTTCATCTCTCCTTGCTTATCCACTAAATATTTTCCCCAAGAGGATGCAAACATCGATAGTCATGATAATCATAATTGTTCTTCTCCTGATATCTCTCCCATTGGTGATGAAGGTATCTTGTGGAAAGGAGACACAATCATTGATGATCATGATGGTCCTTCTTGTCTTCTTCCTCCTCCCTCTTGCAAAGACCTTATAAAAAATAAAGCTAAAATCATGGTTACTACCTTATCTAGTCTTCCATTCTCTCCCAACACCTCACCTATTTGCAATGATTCTTTAATAACTAAGGCTATGTTAGTATCAAGCACTCCACTAATTGGGAGTTATAGCATTATTTCGCTCCTTCCTAATATCCCTCACATTTGGAAGGGTCTATTTGAATAAAATAGTCCAATCATTGGTAACCATCTAATTCCTATTTATCCTTCTCTTATTACCTATCCTATGAGAGATGACATGACTTCACCAACACTAATCATGTCATGTGATAAACCTATTGTTTGCCACTTTCCAAATACCTCTCCTCCTAGGATAAATAATATGGCACAAGAGAATCACACCTTAGAGGAAACGAATGCAACCAACAATGGGCCATCCCACAATAATGGGTTACACTTTTTTGCCCAAATTTGACATTGAAATCAACATTTTCATAAAAAACTTCACTTTTTGACACCTATAGTAGGTAAACTGTTAGGAATTTGAAAATTATGTAAACTAGTGATTTGTGAGATTTTAAATGTATTTTTTCTTTTAAATATTGAAATTAAATTATATATTTTTTGTATCTCCTTTGATAACTAGTTTTTAATAGTAAACAACATTTTTAAAAAGTGGAGTGCACTTCAGCTCGCATAATGTTTTTTCTAGAAAGAATAAAATTTTGATTCTTTTGAATTTAGGCTGGTAACACTAGTATCTAGTGCTTTCATTTTGTTTCATAATGTTTTGTTGAATATTTTTCTTGTAATTAAGTTTTGAAGTCAAACAAATTACAATTTAGACATAGGTGCACTTCGGCTTGCATAAATTTTTTGGTATGTATTGAAATTCATTTTTTCTTAAATTTCTACATTGGAATGAGGACATCAATACCTAGTGCGTATATATTTTTCAAAAAAAAAAATCTCAAATTTACTATTTTTCCACAATATTTTTTTACCGAAATTGATGTTTGATGAAAAACCTATGTTTAGTAAAACTAAAATATAAAATAAAAATAGAATATATTAAATTTATAGTTGTTGGAAAGCACCTTTTGATCACTATAGTCCTCCACCTTGGTTTATCAAGTTGAATCTATTTGCACCTCCTTCTCCATATTCGATAGTAAAACAAATGCATAAATTTTGAAATGGTGGAGGGGGAGGTGAAAAAAGGGGGGTTCATTAGAAGGGGGGGTTCATTCGAACCCCCTTCATTAGAAGGGATAAGCCATTTTAAATTTTTTGATGGGAATTTCTAATTTTTCTTCATGGAAAAAATTGTAACCCACTATTGTGGGTTTACCCTAATAATCACAAAAATCCACTTTCCCCCTCTCCTAATATCTCTCTTATTAGTGAAGAAGATATTATGGTGTTACAATATCCCCTTGATGAAAATCATGCATATCTTATGGAACAAGATACTTCAACCATAGATCATTCCCTTATTTGCGATGAATTCAATAGTGTAGAACCAAACAAGGAATATATTGTTTGTAGTTATCTTACTAACTCTCCTATCTAGGAATGTATCATGGTGGAAGAAAACAACATGGTTGCACTCCTTTCACTCAATATTCATATCTCTTCCTTGGGCAATGGTAAAAACCTAATACTCAATTGCACTTTCCTAGAGATACATCAACCCAAGCCCACCAAGGTTATGAATATGCAAGTGTCCATGAGATCCGCATCTTCTATTGGACCTCCTATGCATCCTCTCCTCCTTCACCCACCTAAGAACAACATTACATATCACCCAATTTACAATGACATTACTCACCTATATGACAAAGTCTATACCATCAAGGTTAACTTTATTGAAACCTTGTTTCCCTACTGACATAAATAACATTAGTTGCTGCTCATTGCCTTGTAATAGTTGTAGGGTCATAATGCACTCACTATTGCATGTTTTTCATCTATCATGAGGAGCATCATACCATCATCCATACCAGACTCACCTTTGCCCTGCATTAAGTGGGGGGGAATGGGTTGAGTAGCCTTTTCCCTCGTATGTCACTTGTCGTTGCCTATTTTGACTATGCATTAACCTCTCATGAACATACAAGAGCAAGCTTGAGATGTGGACAACATGTATTAAGTTAGCTCACATGTGACATACTTATCCCCTACCTTCCTCTACTTTAAAGCAACTTCTCACACTATGATGTGTTGCAATTCCTTTAAAGTGGGGGCATATGTTGGCACTATTTCCTTTTGCATTTTTCCTTTTCTTGGTTCTTAGTGCAGCCTTATAACTTCATATGACGATTCTCTCACTTGGTGGATGACATTATGTGTAATGTCCTTCCTAAGTGTGAGTTATCTTAGCATATTAAATTCCTCTTAGTGGCCTGATGCAACACACTGCATCCCCTAAGTTGTGAATTTTCTATCCTTTGATAGGTCCTCTTTGGAGACATTAGATGTAATGTTCCCTAAGTCAAAGACCTCATATGAACAAAACAAGACTCCTTTGAACATCCCTTTTTATATTTTACCCTTTTGCATTTTATACTTTCGCATTTTTCATTTTTCACCTTGCATACATGGCCACCTTGAATAACATAACTTGCATGCCTGTGGTGCCATCCTACACTTGCTCATGGGTGCTAAGCATCCAAGGCTTTGCTTGTCTCATGAACCACACCCTTGTCCTTTTGGGCGCCTTATCAAAGTTATCAGGAGGTATAACTTTGGTATGGTTGAGCGGGAAGCCCAACTAGCGGAATGAATTTCCCCATAAGCCACCTTTTTGTGTGTGACTTCATACCAACCGTGTGTATGTATCTCACCACCTTTCAGAATTCTCACTAGGTGGACAACCGAAATTTTGGTCGGCCCAAAGTGAGTACATCTTCCTTCTACAAGAAAACAACCTAGATCTGATCCACAACTAGTTGGACAAACGGTCGAAGCTTGATCTAACCTTTTCTCTCTCTCCATTCTTTCACATCACTTTTTGTGTGATCTTTTGTGCTTGTGTTTGGTTTTCCATGGGATCTTGATCTTGGGGGCTTGATCATCCCTCTTGATCACAATTCATCTCACCTTACTAGCATGATTGCATTAGATCCCGCTCGACACACATGATTCAACTACTTTAGTGTGATTTTGAAGTAAGTTCATACTCTCACTAAAGTGGAGGCTAAATGTGTCGCTAAAAAGTGTACCCTTTAGTACTTTTTCACTCATTTTGGCCTTTTCCCTTGGATTTTGGCTTGTTTTGTCTTGATTTAGTCTTGAAAGCTTACAATTCAACAATAATCTAATGGTGTTTTACTAATGTGTTGTGAAGTGTTGTAACACATTTCCTCACTTTTCTAAGACCCTTTCAACACAATTCACCTAAATAACACCTTTTTACCCTTTTCCAAGCCTTGTGAAAAAGTGTTGTAATGCTTTTTCACACTTTCCTAGGCTTATCACCCCTAAATCACCCCTTTTCTTACATTAGTTTGTCCCCTTTATGTACTTTTAGTCCTGACTTAAGTGTGTTTCGGGAGACAAAGCTAATAAACATTGTTAATCATCATTTTATTCTTGACCACCATTTGAAATTTCCCAAGTGGACTAGGTTGCCACCTTGGGTGAATTAGTTCCTTTTCGCATAAAATTCAAAATTAAAATATAAAACTTGCAGAAATTTGCCCCCAAAACCCTAAGGTTGGCCTATCATGTGTCATTTTTTGGAAAATCAGGGTTTAGCATGTACAAATAAGGTTTTTATCCTCATTTTGACCTCTCCTAAGATATTTTTTCACCTTCCCTCAATCTTCACAAGTTCTCTTGCAAGCAATCAAGCACAAGGCATCTCAAGTAACCTCCATTGGAGCTAATTCTTGCATGTTGCAGATATTTTCAAGAAAGGATTTGGTAAGTGTTTGTATTGGCTTTAGCATTCAATCATCCATTCCTTTCAATATATTTCATTTGGATTTAATTATCATCAAAGGGTTTTGACCAAGGCAAACCCTTATATCCTAACATCCAATATTTTAACTTTCCTTCTTTGTGTGTTTGTAGATTTAGGTGTTTTGTAGGTTTAGAGATCATTCAAGGGTGGATTGAAGACTTTTCAGGGCATATCCTTGTCAACTAGGGAAAAACATCCACAAAAAGACACCTATAGATTGAAGATCAAGGTTTTTGGTCCGAACACTTGGAGGAGTAGAAAGTGCAAATCAAAAACTCTCGTTTCCACCTTTAGATTTTTAGAAAAGGTAAAAGGGACATTCCCTCCAGTTGTGGTGACCTAGTCCCACTGTGCATATTTTCCAAATATTTTTGTGGATCTGGATACCCATTTGGCTGAAACAGGCCTTGGGTCAGTTTCTCGAAACCACCCCAAAAAATTTCTAGGTCACCCAACTTGGCACAAGTGTCCCATTAGATGTAAAAATTAGAATTTTCAAAGTTTATGAGTTCCTTCAAGTCTATAACACATTTCCAAGTACCCCTCTTTAATTTAAAACTTTTTTTTTTGTTAATGTTTACATTTTTAGGTCATTCCAGTTTATGTTTACATACAACATTGTGTTTTCAAACATAGTCTATTTTCTAGGTTTTACATCAATATTTAGTTTCTACTTTTAGTTCTTTACATTTAAATCATTTTATTTAGATACATTTCACACACCACACCTTAAACCCCCATTAACATATAATCTTTGAATGTAACATAAGCATTTTGGCCCATCTTTCTCCTTTTAGGTGAAAAACCCTAGAAGAGTAGAAAGCATTAAGGTGCTAAAATCTATGTTACAATATACATTCACTATTTAATTTTCTAGTGATTTTACATCTTTTGAAAGAGTTGTATTTCCATTTAGAGGAGTTTTAGACATCATCTTTTACTAATTTGTATCCTCACATAATGAGGTAAATGTCTTACTTTGAGATGGCATGGTTTAACCATATTTCAATATATTATGATATGCATAAGGTCATCATGAAGAAAGTTTCATATGATAGATTCTATGATATTTAAGAGCATGTGAGAGGGTGGTTACATTGGAATCTTGACCAACATTATAACTGGTATGGACACTTGTTATGGAACATCTTTGAGTAGGTTATATCAAGACAAATTGGGGTGTCCAAGTTTGGGTGGTCAAATATGATAGTTTATGACTATGACATGTAAGGTTCATGTCATTAAAAATAGTATAGAAGACATTTTACCAAGGAGGGTGTTTGAATTTGGTTTCTTGGTTTGGGCACTATATCTCCTATGTCATTTTCCAATTTGAACTTTTACCTATTTATTTGGTGCTTGGAGTTATAATTTGTATGTTCAATTTGTAGATACTATTATGCTATAAGAATCGTGCTCCAAATTTATTGTTGGTAATACTCAATATGAAGGATTTCTCTACAAGTGCATTGTAATCCTTTGGTTTATTAAATAATACATTATATTTCTTTGGAGTGTGATATTTTTCTTTTAAAAGGTTTTCCCCCATGTACACCACTATTATGGTGTATTGCTTATTTTATATTAATATGTGTTTCCACTTTCTATAGTTGTAATTATTTAAATATTTTACCTGATACTCTATTAAATTGGAGTATGAATCATCTTTCATACCTTGCTTCCTTTAATTAGACATACTACATATTTGCATGTTACATTTGATCTTGGTTCATCATTGTTGAATCAACCCACCTAAGGGTCTAACTAAGGACAATATAACCCTTGCAAGTTAGTAAATTCCCCAAAGGTGTTTGTAAACACCTTGATTCCTTACTATAATCTTTATACAACAAAATATTGAGGTGAACTATTATGTGTCATCATATTTCTACCAATTCATCTCTAAAATATAACTCCAAGGTCATGCATTACTTCACTTCTACATGCATAAAGAATAGTTATGTGGATGTAGATCTAAACTAGAACATCAAAGTACAATTAATTTACAAATTTGAAACACTAATCCAAATAACACTCTAATTTTCAATGCATTGACAATTATATTCTTAACGTTTTCAACAACATATTCTATTATTATGAAACCTTGACCTAAATATTATATTTAAATTAAATTAATATTTAATTATCCAATCCAAACTTGCATGTTTAAACCAACTACTTATTTACTGAGCTAATTGAAATGTCTATATAAAGTTGATTTGCTCCCTCACAAGGACTAACAACCTTTTTCTTTTCTTTCTTAAATTAAAAATTGTAGTCATCATCCTCATAAACACTTTATTAGGTATGGCCCAAGAACATAAAGTATGGAAGTTATCAAACTTTAACTTTGTTTAGACTTTATAGGACATGAATGTGAAGGATTGGCACATTATTGAACCATACAATCTAAGGATAATAATTAATAATAAATTGAACCGGCCAAATCCGTTGGGAATTGTAAGCAACAATGATGCGCATCCACAGCCATGTTTGTCCAGAGAAGTGGCCCCGCTCTGTAGATCTAATCTTTTGCTTAGATGCACTCTCATTCCCTTTATTTTCACTTTTTTCACAGTGATAAGATCTTTATTCTCAAAAGCCGCAAAGAAGACGAATCCTTCTCTCTCCCCACTCAAATAGCTTCCGGCCCATCTTCATTGGTACAGCTTTACAACCTCTTTTCAGAGAATGTAACTTGCTAAAAAATACAAAGCAAACGGACCCATCTGAAAATGAAGCTCATGGGCTTTTATGGAGAAACAGGAATCATGAAAAGTTATACGGACCAAAAGATTCTGTCTGTATCTTGCGTACGTGAAAGGATAATGGACGGTGGTCTAAATTGCACTCAGAATTGACAATCAAATCTGTGAATTTGAGTTGACACCCATGGATGAAACAAGAGTTTTCTCTGAAATTTTTATGGAGTATTAGTTGGAGAGGTTATTTGTATTAGACTGTGAGAGTAAATCTATTACAATGATTTGAGTTTAATTTAAAATAGTAAATTAGTTAAAAGGTTGTATTTTAATTGGTTGATACAATTGATGAGGATGATGGTATGTTTTTTTTTACAACATCCACCAAGGTTTGAACTCTTGGAGGTTCGATGGATTAGGTTCAATTATTGGATGACTTTGATGGATGAGATCCCTTTGTTTGTGGTTGCTTAGCTAAAGGACAATTTTCGATTTAGATGTACACTTAAACATCATGTTGTACGTTGCTTGTTCACAAAAGATAGAGATGTGATTTAGATACATGCTTACTTATCATGTTTTAGTCGGCTTGTTCAAGAGAAATAAAGATGTCAATATCTATGTAATTCAATTATTTCCAATAATATATATACAATTACAATTTATAAAGAGTTAAAATTTATATCGAAAGATTAAACTAGAATATTATTTAATTTTAATGATTGTATAGTATTAATAATAAAATATCTATGAATTTGAGTCTACATGTAAAATTAACTTGATTTGTTTTACTTTGAAAAGTTTGTATATTACTAAGAAGAATAAGACATAACATGTATATAAGCATTGGACAGTAAGAGTTAACTTGATTTTTTTACTTTGAAAAGTTTGTACATTATTAAGAAGAATAAGACATAACGTATATATAGACATTGGACAATAAGAATAACTTGATTTTTTACTTTGAAAATTTTGTACATTATTAAGAAGAATAAGACATAACGTGTATATAGGCATTGGACAATAAGATTATAAATCTTAGCACAAGTAAGGTATATAAAGTATATAGATATCAGAAAATAAGATTGCAACTCTTTGTGAAAACAAGACATCTATTTAAAATGAATATAGACAAAAACTAGACAGCGAGATTACAACTCAGAATAAAATGTTTCAGACTTGAATCCACACCAAAAGATGAAACTACAACTATCAATAGACTTTTTAAAGCTATATACCGTACCAACAAAAATAAGACATAAATATCAATCTACATCTAAGAGTACTAACAACAAAAACATTTATGAATTTTAAACTACACCAAAAAATTTGATTGGATTCTAAAGAATTTGTACAATATCAAATGGAAGGCATGTAAAATGTTTAGAGTATCAGACAACAAGACTCCAACAGATATGTTAAATCTATATATGTATAGTACAGTCATATCACTAGCAGAAACAAAATATATAAATACTTAATAGCGTACCCGCAAGAATAAGACGTATGAGACACCAGAGACCCCGAGATTAGGAGAAGTAAATTGCTCGTGAATGAACATAAACAGCAAACCACCATTATATTCAATTCCTTGCAAATAATACAACAGTAAAATACAATAGAGCAATCGTAAATATGTGCTCCTGTAGTCTCATTGGGAGAAATTAAATTTCAAGGGGAGCTGTAAAATACATATTCAATGCGTATCTATGTATACGTGAAGAGGAGAATAAGTTCATGATTGAGAATGTTGGTGGGTTGTTGAGGTTGGCGAGTAGATGTGAAACGAGGAGGAAGTGGAAGATGATGATTTCAATGCAGGATGCCGGTCTGCGTCGGGTGATTGTTTGATGAGATGATTGGTAGAGGAGATTTTACAATCTTCGTAAGGTTCTTGTTTGATTTCCTTCAACATTGCGGCGACGTCTTTCATGGTGGGTCGCTCCTCTGGATTTGAATTGACGCAGAGAAAGGCCACGCCGAGAGCCTGTAACATTTCTTGAATCTGTGTGTTTGGCCAGCCTTGGAGCCGCGGGTCCACGACCTCGACCGGTTCCTTGTCTTTGCTCTGCAGCGCTTGTCGAACCCAGTCGACCAGATGCACACCTTCTGGGATTGTAGGGTCGATGGGCTGTTTGCCCGTCACCACCTCTAGTAGCACCACTCCATAGCTATACACGTCGCTCTTCTCTGATATCTTCATGGTGTATCCATATTCTGTACGCCAAAGCATAATAAAGTTATTAGTTTGTGTTTATCTATCTCTGGCGATTGAAACAGAATAATATATCAACTAGTAAGAAAGCATTGTTTTACAAACATGAATCATTAGTTCGCGTTGAGTTTAATTGGTTCAAATATTGGGTTCTGATAGTAAATATCTAAGTTTAAATTCGAAAGGGACATCTGATGTAGAATTTTAAGTTGTGATTCAGTGATTTTTTATAATTGATTTCAGTGTGGAAATGATTCTAACGAAAGAATAAAAAATTATCTTAGCAAGAACTTGTATTGATTTTATATTGATACTCATATGAACACAATATTTATAAGCAATTGATAATATGAAAGAAACATTAATTACAACAAATAAAGATAAGTCTACTGTGAGGATTTGAAGTTTATTGACTGGTTTACCCACTTAATAGTAAAAAAGTAAAGAAGAGGACTGATAACCTTAAGCAGATTACAGCTAAGCTGAAATTTCATTGTTGAAGGTTTTTGATGGGTAACCTTTTTAGATGTTCAAATGCTTTTTATCCTTACCAGACCATTTAAATGGTATAAATGAATCATTCATAACTATAAACAGCAGGTTCTTGAAAATCAGTACTCATATAATGATTAACAGATTGATTTAAACTATGAAATTAAATTTATATAAAATATCAGATAACGTGATATACTGTGAAAACATCATTTCTATGAAAACACCTTCTGTAAAGTCTGTCATAATTACCTGGAGCTATATAGCCATATGAACCAGCAACGGTAGTAGAAGAGCGAGTGAAATCAGAAGAGTCGACAAGCTTGGCGAGGCCAAAGTCTGCGAGATAAGGCTCGAATTGGGTGCCCAGCAATATGTTGTTGGCCTTAACGTCGCGATGAAGGATGGGCGGGCGACAGTCATGGTGCAGATAGGCCAACCCCTCAGCGGCCCCGAGAACTATCTTGTACCTAATTTCCCAATCCAGCATACTTCTCTTCTCGTGCAGGAGGCCGCCCAGGCTCCCGTTGGGCATGTAGTCGTAAATGAGAAGCTTCGACCTTCTGTTTGTGCAGCAGCCGAGAAGCCGCACAATGTTTCTATGGCGGATGGAGCTCAGTGTCCTCACTTCTGCTGAGAAGGAATCACGTTTTTCGGCTTGGTCTGCCTGTTTGCAGGTCCATAATTTTTTCACTGCGACGACTTCTCCATTAGTCATTTGAGCCTTGTAAACCACGCCGGAACACCCTTTCCCGATGACATTCGTATCGACCAGAGCATCTACGACTTCTCCCACGGAGAAACTGAGCTTCTGGAATGGTGTCATCTGCCAACCCCATACGGCCTCTGCCTCCTCTGCATCTTCTAGACCGGCTCTTCTACGGCCTTTTAACACCACGAACAACCCCAAAATCAACATCAATGCAGTGATGCTGAAAAGAATGCTTATCACCAGCCTCACGTTCTGTCCAACACGGGTATCGGGCACAGACTCGGGTGCAAAACAAGAGCTCCCAGACATGCACAGACCCGTATTGCCAGCCAGTGCGCTTGCAGGCAGGCTTCTGAAGAAATTCGTACCTGGTAGTGGCCCAGATAAATTGTTGAATGATACGTTGAGGGATGCTAGATTTTCGAGCTGGGCTAAACCGGACAAGTTCCCGGAGAGCATGTTGTGTGACAGATCCAGATATGCCAGTTTGGTGAGCCCTGAGAACTGCAGAGGAATAGGACCAGACAAATAATTCCAGCTCAGATTCAAAGCAATGTCAAGCTCTTGCAGATTCCCGATCTCTACAGGAATGTGACCTGTAAAACGATTGTTGCTCAAATCCAACAGCTGTAGGCTACTGCACTGACTTATCTCGGAGGGTACTATGCCATTCAAGTCATTTGAATTTAACATGAGCTTATTAAGTCGACTGAGATTCCTAAACGACAAAGGAATCGTGCCTGTGAGCTTGTTGCTCGACACATCGACGACCTGCAGACTGGTTAATAACCCCAGTGTGAAGGGCAGGACACCTGACAGCCTGTTGTTGTGAAGATCCAGCATCTGAAGCTGAGTACAATCCGAAATCTCCGACGGAATGGGCCCTGAAAAATGATTGCTTCCCAGCTCAAGAAAAACCAAATTTTCAAGCCTGCCGATCTCTGCAGGAATTGGGTCCATTAGATTGTTGTGACCGAGACGAAGCCGGACCAGGGCGCTGCAGTTTCCGATCTCTGGAGGCAACATTCCGGTCAGATCATTGTTCAAAAGCATCAACTTGGTCAGATTTTTTAACTGAAATATAGTTCCAGGAATGGCTCCGGTGAGCTGATTGTGCGACAGGTCCACAGCCTGAAGCTTTTCACAGCCGCCGAGGCTCGACGGAATTCTCCCCTGAAGCCTGTTTTCCCACAGAAACAACAGCGTCAAGTTCTTTAAATCCCCAAGCTCTTCAGGTATGGGACCCGTCAGCTGGTTATTGTCGAACTGAATCTGAGTAAGGCTGCTGCAATTCGCAAGAGCTGAGGGAATCCAACCGGAAATATTGTTGTCACTGAGTTGAATCTCCAAGAGTCCCTGCAAGTTACCAAAGGCACTAGGAATGCTGCCGTGCAGAGAATTTATAGACAGATCGATCACCTTCAAGGAACTACAGTTGCCGAGCTCGGGCGGAATGCTACCCGACAGGTCGTTCTGCCATAGAAGAATCCGCTCAAGATTCTGCAGCCGCCCGAGTTCCCCTGGTATGGACCCGTACAAGCCATTGCCATACAGATACAGGTTTACAAGCTCCGAACAATTGCCCAGTTCCGGCGGGATTGGACCCGACAAACGGGCATCATATATAGCCAAAGTTTGGAGGCTCTGCATCGATCCAAACCATGGAGGAATTGGGCCGGAAATATTGGTCTCTGCCAGACCCAGTGTGACTAAACCAGTACAATTACTGAGCTCCTCTGGAAATTCCCCTTCAATGCCCGGATTGCCACCCGCCCTGAAGACTTCCAATCTGGATAACTGACCGAGCGCTCGCGGAATCCCACCGGCCAACTGGTTGTCGAAGATTACTAAATTTACAAGACTCCTGCAGTACCCGAGCTCGGGTGGGATGTTCCCCTGCAGCTGATTGGAATTCAAAATCAAGCTTTTTAGAGCTTTTAGCTTGCCAATCTCGGGCGGAATTGTTCCCACCAATCTGTTCCCGCTTAGATCTAGAAGCTCCAAGCTGCCATAGCTCCCGATCTCTGAAGGAATAGTTCCTGTCAGATTTGTGGACGAAATGACGAGCGTCCTCAGGGACTTGAGAGCCTCAAATTGTGAAGGAACATTGCCTTCGATTTGTGTGTTCTGTATATTCACCTCTGTGATAAGACCGTCCGGGGAACATGTTATGCTGACCCAAGAACACGGGTCTGGGGCGCCCTCTTCCCATGAGCTCAAGGCTGAAACAGAGCCGTTGAGTGTGTTTTTCCAAGACAGTAACGCCCGGCCTTCCTCATTCAAAGAAACAGCAAAACGTCTTCCAGTAATCAAGACCAAGAGCAACCCGATTATTGTCATCCTCAACGGGATTTGGAGCTGCGCTCTCCGACAGTCCATCGGGCCGAACGAACAAGGCATTTGCAGCCCCGAAAAAAATGTGGGCGGGCGAGGGCAATGGAGTTCGAAGACTGTGCAAACAAAAGATTTGTTACCATCGGGTGGGGCGAGCGTGATGAGTAATAGAGTATGACTCGTCTGTAGCCCTTCTATTTAGTAACGACAACCCACTGACCCGAAATAAACACCTGGGGTAGAGCACACGTAGGTTGCTATTCACTGGTCTAAGCCTCCGAAATACCTAGGAGAAGAGCCTTCGCTAGACCTACGACCCGGGTCAGGTCAATTATATTCCAGTCCTCTTGTACGTTGATTTATTTACATTCGACTCGTGGAAAGACTATCCATCCATCCATAAATTTTTAATAGTGGCTATTTTTAAATATTATTTGAAATATCATCATCAATTTTGGACAATAAAAATAAAGACAATTATCTGCTATTTTTTAAATAGAGGAAGTGAAAGTGAATAAATAACAAAGACAATTATCTCCTAATTTTTATATAGATGAAGTGAAGTGAAAAATTATTATTGGTTGTTTGATAATTGAATAGAATGAGATTTAGGTAGTTTTGATTTAATTAAAGATTATGAGATTAAAATAGTTTATGGAATTCTAAGAGAAAGAAAATTAGGGTTTGGTTGATAGAAGGATTAACTTGCATTTAGTGACTTGTTAATTGCAAGTCAATTGTTCGGAACTTGGGCTCTCATTTGTCCTCCTCCAAATGATTTAAATTTACTAAGACAAAGGAGAGTTATAAAGACAACCCTTCAAAATATGGGAGAAATTATAGAAATAGCTCTTCAAGATGAGGGAAGTCATAGAAGTAGCTCTCTCAAATAGAATTAGAGTTATACAGATAGCCCTTTGATACTTGGGCCCTAATTTAAGTTTATCAAGGTAGGGGACCTAGAGAAGTACCATTTGAAAATCAATTATTGATTCCTCCTCTTCTATATATATATATATATAACATTCTCTTTTAATTTTTTTCCAAATTTTTCTTTTTAATATTTCTTTTTCAATTGGTAAAAAGATGGGATGCTACCAAAAAAGGAAGTTCCTTCTTTAGATTTTTTCCAAAAAAATATTTTTTAATATTTCTTTTTTGAATAGATAAAAAGATGAGATACTTAAAAAAAAAAAGTGTAATTAATCTTTAGTTTGAATTTTCACTATTTTTTTCTTATAAATAGTCATTCTCCTCATGTGAATTTTGACCAAAGATTCCCCACTTTTTTCATCATTTTCTTCTTTGACTATAATAAAATGTCTATTTTGTTTCAACATTTTGATCTTCGAAATACCAACCCTTGTAGGTTGTCCAAGTAACTAACTCAAATGTCATCATATGTAGATCACTTTCTGATACAACTCCATCTCTACCATGCCCGAAGTACAAAAAATTTATTCTCTTTTCTCATCTTTCTTTTGAGATCTTTCACATACTCGTCTCACATCTAAGTTTGTTTGATTGGTTCTTTAATTGAGTTATGTGCATTCTTCTTTTTTGTTTGGTTTCGTCCCTTACATGATTTTTTTTGTTCATATTCATAAATGGGATTGAACTTTTGTCCTGTAGTATTATTTTTTCCTCTCAAATTTCTTTATCGACATGCATAGTTTAAAAGCTCAAATAAATTTTATCTCTTTATTAATAACTAGACATTCCTCTAAATTGATACTCCACTTATTCACATGTTTGTTTTGTTTGATCGACATCCACTTTCTTTAGTTTATATATAATTTATTTTGTTTCATCGAAATCCCATTTCTTTAGCTCATATAAAATCTTATTTTGTTTCACCAAAATCCCATTTCTTTAGTTCAATATTTTTCTTTGATCATTACTACTTTTATCATATATTCTTTTCCATTCTCTCTATTTTCTTTAAATTATCAATTTACTTAAACATCAAATAATTAAATAATCAACACTAATTTTACACATCATATAAAAAAATAAAAAAAATCTTGTTTTCACTATTAAAATCCAACATATAAAAGTACACAACCACATATCATAATAAGTACTATTTAAAAACTATTAAAATTATATTGTATAAAATGAATACTTTAATCTTAAACTTACTCGTGACCAAAAAGGTTCTGAAACGGCGTCAATACAAATTCCGTTCCAAGCCTTCGGGACGGCAGGAGGAAGCAAAGGAAATGAAACAGTAGGTTCCGGCGCGAGGCCCGCCTGGCCCAACGGCCGACCGGCCAAATTCATGCTGCACAAACGACGAGAAGCTTTCACATGCTTCGCTACTAAAAATAATCCCGAACTAAAACCAGGGTTTTTATAATTTCAGTGGAAGGGCTGGAAGGGGTAAAAAATAAACCCTGGGAATTAAAAAACAGGTCGGGTTGTAAAACATATGGTCCTTTGTCCTTATGTCGGCCACTCTCGAGATTCGGCAAAAACAGCTTTGCAAGCCTGCAGTCTTAAGAGATTTTAATAAGGGAGATTGCACTAATAAGTTATGATCTGTATATTTTAATGAGAGCAGTTGGGTTTTGATTGGGGAAGCTTTGAGCTACGTGTGTATCTAATGAGCGTTTCAGAGACGTCAGCATATATAAAGGCCGTGTGCTTCAATAAATTATCATTTCCTTACTAAAACGTATAGCGTACTGGACAGTGTATATAAATTTAGTTGTATGTACTGGGCATTATATATAAATTTATTTGTGTGTACTTGGCAGTATGCATAAATTTATTTTGTACTCACAGAAGCTTTGAAGCTACAGTCTTTTTTCTAAAGAATTGTTCAATTTGACAGCTTAGATTTATTACGGTCATGGAGTCTGTGAGAATCGAATCTTTTTGTTGATGGATTAGAGAATGGTATTTGAAATATTAATTCTAAAAGAAGTTCAATTTTTGTCAGAAGTAGTATAATATTTGTTTATTTTTATGATGGATCATGAATTTGATGGGAAATGTTGATATAAAAGCATAGTATCATCGATATAAACTGTGGAAATCTAATGTATTTGATTGAATATAGTCTAGATTTAATTATTTCCAATCAAACACAGTTTAATGTAGAAAAGCATACTATCATGGAAATCTAATGTCTTTGATTGATTATAGTCTAGATTTAATTGTTCAAATCAAATAAATTTTACGTATTTTAGTTGATGAAAATTTTGAAATTGTAACTTCTTAATAGTTTGTTTTATTCATGGAAATCTAGATCTCTTTTGAACTGTTTAAAATGAATTTACAAGTTTTTGTGTTCATAGAAAATTTGAAAGCATTATTTTTTCTTTGTATTGATGAAAAATTATGAGGCTATGATCTTTTATTGTATTTTTGTATTGCTCAAAGCTTGAAAGTTGCAACTGTTTTTTTCGTATTGATTGAAACTTTGAGACTACAATCATATTCTTTTGTACAGATAAAAATTTAGATTACATTTAGCTACCTTGAAGTGTCTGAAGTAAATTTACATGTTTTTGTACTAAAAGAAATTTACCCGCTTTTGTATTAAAAGAAATTTTGAGACTACAATTATATTTTTTTATTTTGATGAAAGCTTTAAGACCGCAACTGATTTTATGATAAAACTTTTAAAACTACAATGAACTTTTTAATATTTTTTGTATTAATAGAAGCTTTGAGACCACAATCATTTTTTTTTAATACATTTTTTGAAACCAGGACTAAAAAATATCTGCTGACACATTAAATATTTATACAACTGACTGCTACCCGACAGTCACTTATCTAATCTACAGCAATTTCTTCCCTTTATAAAATTGGGGCCGTTATGATTTTTAAATACAATATTTAATTGAAGCAAGCTTACTGTCTTTTTGGATTCGTGGGCCTTTGTGGGCCTCTCACAAACTCCATTGATCTAATATCAAGTACTTTGATCAACTGTCAATCTCTTTCATTTTAGTTCCAGTAAGTTAATCATTAGCTTGATGTAAGCAAGCTCTGAGAATTATGGTGTGTGTTGGGGTTGTGGTGTGAATGGAGTAGTAGTAAAGACAACAATACTACCTAATCTGCACTTAAGATGTCCCTACCACATGCTTTGGTGCTTTACTTCCCTTCTTCCCAAGGTTGACATGGATGGGCCCAACATATCCTTTTCATGGTTGTTTTATGTGGGCTCTAAAATCTAGAGAAGAATTTAAGTGCTCCCAAGCTTGTATACAGGTGATTAATAATAGACACACCTTGAAAGGTGCAAGTCATGTAGAGTACGAAAGATTGAAATTGAGACAAATAAACCAGTGGAGAACCAGGAGCTCTGGATAAGGCTGGGCTAGATCGATTGGTGGACACAGCATTACCTGGTAAGGTGAAGACTTCAGTGGAGTTGGATTCCTATGAGTATCTAGACTAAAAAATCTTTAATCATTATACTGGTGAAAAATAAATATCTTGTACTTTTTTTCTTGTCTTTTGTACTTTTTTCTTTGTCTTTTAGAACAATTGGAATAGTATAGATAGAGTGGTGTTATATCATGGAGTGTATAGTATATAGTAACATTTGTATTAAGTATGAAGATAATATAAGAATGACGATAGTAAATTTGTATCGAGTATGGAGATGATATGAGAATGGAGTGTATAGTAATATTCATATCAAGAAAGTAGACAACTTAATCATCTTGTTTAAGAAGATTGGACATGACAAACCAACAAACTTTTTAATCAAGGTCCATAATAGAGCTATTCTTAAACATTATAAGTTCAATAGTCAAAGATAATTTTGAGCAATAAAAGTGGGACAACTATTTGCCACCTTTTTTAGAGATGAGGTGTCAAATTGCTATTGATTGTTTGACCATTGAGAAGTAATTAAAAGATCCAACATAAAAAAGGATTTAGAAATTTTGTGATGCTAATTGAGTGGCCCTTGTGTCTAGTGGGTGTGTTAGTGTGAAGCACTTTTGTTGTGACTCTTGGTTCCATAAACTACTTGATCTCATGGATATTTTTAAAATAATATTTCATTCATTCATATGACTTGTTTGTCCTTAGACTAGTGAGTAGTGTCTAGTTGATGTCTTTTAGTGTGGAAGTTGGCAGATAACATGTATTTAATTTATTTGTAATCACACACATCTTCATAAATCAATTTTGACCTCTTGTTTATCTATTCCTTTACTTGGATTAGATTTGTAGTATTAACCATGAAAATGGCTAGGATCAATAAGCTTATTAATGACATCTATTATATAATATTAATACTCTTATATATATATCCATCTATTTAAAAAAGTTAGAACTATTTTATCTATTTAAGAATTATTTTATTTTACTTAAGAACTATTTATTATATGTATATATGAATATATAAATTTCAAATTGTAGTTAAGAATTTTTTTATTTTATTATATTGCTTACTTTACTTTATTATTTTATCTTGAGTTATTTTAATTTTCTATGTGGCTTTTAATTTATTTTCAATAGTTATTATTGAATAAATATTTTCTTTTGTTTTTATTTATTTATTTATTTTTTGATAAAAGTGGCTAAGCCACTGAAATTTTATTGAATAAAAGATTACAGCAGTACAAAATAAAACTCAATCCTGAAAATAGGAGAGCCTAGTTTTAACAATGTATATGAAGATGCATACCAAAATCCCAACCAAAACAAAACCCAAAGAAGAAAGATTATGACCACCCACCATCCCCTAGTCTAGCTCAAACTAGACAAGTATGCAGAGCCCAAAAAGACAAAATGGGCATAGAAAAACTTATTACGATTCTTCCATTTGAGAATTGGAAGATGAACTAGCCTCATAATGAAGGAGGCATATAGTAATACACATTAAAGTCCTCCACTTTTTTTGATATGGAAACTATAGTTTGCTTTGAAGGCAAAGATCTTGTTGTTGAATCAAACAAGAAGTGCAATGCAAGAAAGATATCAACCCCAACCACGAGAATTTTTGGAGTAACTTTTTCATGTAGGTCATTGCAATCCACCACAGTCCTTTCAAAATCATCACAAGAGATACTTGACCTGAGAGTAAACAACAAGTCTCCACAAAAACTATTAGAAATTAGACCAGTATGAGAGTAAAGCCACCAATTGGAAAAAGACCTGAATCAAAATTATAATTATCCAAAGCTTTACGAAGTTCCAAGTCAGAAAGTAAACTTGGTTGAGAAAATTTTGAAGCAAGGACCATGACCATTTCAACATCTAAAAGAATATTCATGCATATAATAAAGAAGCGAGAAAGAACTTCATGATAGGTGGCATTAGGATTTTCCCACAACCAATGGGAACCCACCACCTTTTTGCAAGCTAAAAAATAATCTAGTAAAATGTGTAGTAAATATTATATATTTATATGTTATTTTTTTTATAGTTCTATTTGTAGGTATTAATCTAAATATTTTTATGTCTTTATATTTAAAAAATAAATAATAATTTTTCAATTAAATAAATAATAATTAGTTTATAATATATTTTTTTATTGTTGAAAAAGTAAACAAATATATATTTTGTTTTTTTATGCGTGTGTATAGTCAATATATTTTTTATTTTATAGTTTTAATTTTTAAATATGTTAGAACTTTATGTTTTAATTTTTATGTATATGGTCATCATATATTGATACACAAGATTATGTCTAGGAGGAAGCTCCCACAAATTATAATAAGAAAAATTACATAGCCTCTCAATGAGATGTTTCATTGGATATTACAATCCAAATACATAGCCACCTCAATGAGTTGTTTCATAGGATATTACAATCCAAATACATAGTCACCTCAATTTTTCTTTTGTAGAATGTAAAGAAGCCTCTCAATTATCTTGTGAGCTCTCGTCATTTGTTGTTGTGTTAGCAAGGGGGTAAAATTTCAGCACTTTTATAAATGAAATGGTCAATGCACATACAATTTTTCAATTTGGACCACCTAAACATGACATTTATATTTTGAATTTTAAAATGATGTAAATTAATGAAATTTAGACATTTTAATTTAATTTATATTTATAAGTTTCAAAAATTAGTTGGCTATATTATTTAATAAATTTGATAGAAGAATTTTAAATTGTTGAAATATTTTTAATAAAGTGAGGTTGATAAGATGTTGAAAAAAAGACCAATCTTTTTGCTTTGAATATTTTCCACATAGATAACTTAAAAATATAGTGCATGAATTTTTTTTATGATTATTTATTTTTTAATAAAATTTTTAAGTCAAGCTTAATCAAAATGTCAGAGTTTTCATGGGATGTCAACTTTTGTTGAATTTTTTTATCATTTAAAAATACTATATCCTTTTGGAGAAGATTCTCTCCTCTAGTATGTTTGAATATATTTAAAAAAAAATTAATACGTTCAAATATTTAAAAAATAATAATTAGCCTCATATTTGATTATAAGAAACTAATTGCATTTTTTTTTAAGAATATAAAAAATGTTCAAAATATCAAAAAAATTGGGTTCTAGACTTTAGGCTCTACAAAAGGGTATTTTTAGATTTTCATGAAAATACCCATGTTTGGAAAAATGGATGGATTAAGCTACCACATAGGTAGTTTCAAGTGAAATTGTTTCACTCGAAACCTTGCATGCAAATTCAACTTGGTTTGATTTTTATAATTAAAATATATACGTTTAATAGTTTTAGGTGAAAGTGTTTCACTTGAAAAATTTTGTCATGTAGGTGCCAATAGTTTCAAGTGAAACCCTTTTACCCAAAACCATTTAGGGAAAAAAAAATCATTCAAAATTATTTTATTGGCTGAAAGTGTGACACAAATCTAAGATTTTACCCAAGGAAAGACTTAATTCAAGAACCCTTAAAGTACCCCATGTTGCATTTTATGAGACTGGTCCAAAGTAGTTGAATACATTCCTAAAATAAACTATTCTCCTAAAGTAAGTTCATATTGAAAACCCCTTCCAACTCCCTCATAGTAATTCAATAGTTATACTCTACCATTTCCTTCATCACAACCATGCCATGAGTTCTCAATGAATTTATTTGCTACTAACTTTCCCTAAATATTATACCCTTGAATATGAATAAATTTTATTGGGAACACCTCCAAGATCAAGCTATCATGAATGTGTCCTCTCTCTAGCAAGTTAGAGCTAATAATATGTTTTATTATGCTATTTGCAAGAGGAAATTAAATTTAGAAGAGCTGGTGTATCTAGGTAGAAATAATTTCATATTACACTCATAGGGACAAAAATTTGGAGTAAGCCTTTGAGTGATTACTAATTTAAGAATACTGATACAAATAATTTTGAAATAGAACTTAGGAGATACATTCATGGTTGGAGAAGACCAAAAAATCTTTGTGAGTAATCACATCCCATATTGTAATGGTAGAAGGACATGGTAAAGCTCATGGAAATATAGTATCTTCCCATCATTTACATTGAGAATCCAACATATGAGGTTAGATTATGTGATCCCTTGAATATGTCTCCAAGCTTCCTTATGATCCAATAAGATTTATTTTCTTGCTTGATCACATGAGTAGTCAAAGAGTCAACTAATACAGTTGCTTCTTGGTATCGATGTGATTGATGGAGTAATTGTGCATCCTATTATAGATGGCTTACATATGCTTGATTCTCTTATTTAATTTCCAATTTGTAGGTTTCCTACTGCAAATGATATTGATGCAATTGAGAGTTCCCTTTGATACCAATGACAATGATGTTATATTCTACACAAGTAACTTCAAACCTTCATATAATG
The DNA here is from genome assembly GCA_007115665.2 of Sequoiadendron giganteum. Taxonomy (NCBI): domain Eukaryota; kingdom Viridiplantae; phylum Streptophyta; class Pinopsida; order Cupressales; family Cupressaceae; genus Sequoiadendron; species Sequoiadendron giganteum. The sequence continues at coordinate 645,972,872 of CM021104.1, read as the reverse complement.
CTTTTATATATGCCTTATTTTTGGTTTTGAGATGTAATTTTTCTAGCAATTTCCATATGAGGATTGCCAAATCATTCTAAATAATACATGAAACACTAGAGGCCCTAGGATTACCTTGTGAAGCCCCGTCAAAATTGGGCTTAAGTGTCAATAGGAGGGTCCATCCAGTTTGCATTCTTCCTCTTATCTATTTATTGACCTAGAGGCTTGGTTGAAGAAAAAATAATAGAGAGATTCAGTGATTTTAATTTTCTCATTATTTGATCATCCCACTATGTGAACAAACTAGACCGATTATTTGAAGATATTTTCTTGGTGGAGATGAACTCACTTATGCCAATCTATATCTTCTTTGTCACCTCCTCCACCACTATCTTCTTTTCAATAAAAAATATCCTTTTTTCTCCTTCTATAAATGTCAAACCATCATAGGTGGGTGATAATCCATGGCATAGCCCAAATAGAATTATTATGAAGTTGTGACCAATTTGAAAATGATCCAAGATATCTAATTAGAGAGCACCCAACCAACCCAAATAATCACAAATCAATCACCAACATGTTCTTGCATATTTAAATTTCAAAAGTAAATGATTCATTAGCTCTTGTATATCCCTATAGAGAAAACATCTTAGGAATTCAATTCCAATCGAGCAAAGCTTATCCTCTGTAAGGATTTGTTTCTGTAAAGTTGTCTACGTAAATGTACTAGCTTAGGGAGATAATTTGACCCCCATCATAGGTTAAGTATCCATGATTTATTTGTTGGGGAGCACTTTGGATAGATAGCCTAACTTGACTATGGAGTAGCCAAAAATTTCCTTACTCCAAATAATTTGATCCTTTTTTGAGATATTTAGACCACTCGGTTTGTGAGTCCTTATGTGATTATAATCATCTTTGAAGGTGTGAGAGGAGTATTTTCATATTCCTTTTAGCCCTATTTAGTCTAATTCTAATTAGAAACCACTATCATGTAACTGATTACATTTTTTCCCCACCCATGTTTTATGATCTCCTTGCATTTGCTTAATTTAGGCATGTTTGAGAGAGGTGGGAGACCATTATATGATTTCATCCAAAAATGTGCACCTTTACCATTATTAATCACCCATGTGAGGTGGTCAATTGTGAGGGGCCTATAAGAAAGCAAGAAGTTATAAATATGTGATCCATTAGGTAGATTAGTAGTAGTGAGAATTCAAGCTAAGTCCCTCAAATTGAGATATTTTTTACTATAAAATTTGGATCTAAACTAGTTTGGATTAACACACATTTTCCAAATCGTTTTGGCTCCTATTATAATATTTTTCTTAGAAAGAGATTTTATTCTTGATTCACCATTAGCCTTTCACTTGCTTACCATGTTTCAATTAATCAACAAAATCCTCTTCATTTTGTTAGATCCTTACCAAAGTATTTTCTTCATAATCCCATTCAAGATCAACACAACCTTCCTTTTAAGTTGAATGTGGGACATCCTATAAATCAAGATCTCAAAGATAATTGCTTTAATTATTATAATATTTCCTACTAATGTTAACATTTTCCTATCATGGCCTTGTTTTGGAGAAATTTTTTGGGGTCTCCAAACTTTGGCTTGAAGGGGATTCTCTTAACATTATTAAGTGTCTTATGTTGAAATCCCACCGTCTTGGTCGATTTCCCATCTTATTAATGATTCGCTATCCATCATCCATTCATTTGATGAGATGAGAATTATGCATGTGTTTAGGGAAGCTAACTCATTGGCAGATGGGTTAGCTAATTTTGGAGTGGTGGCTCGAAATAATTGGGATGATTATGAATCCTTGCCACTTAACCTTATGATCATTTCCAATAATGACTAGTTGTCATGTGATTAAGGTGGTAAAGCTGGGGGAAAGGCTCTTTTATTTCGTTCTGTGTTGGTTTTTGCACATAGAGGACCTTGGACCTGCTCTTCTCATAATTGCCTTTTTGATGTCTGTGAAATTATGGTTTGGCTGCATAGGTTTGGCAGTACTTGGTATTGCAGGCTCATGCACTTTGTGGGTCTCATTTTGCATTATTTTGTGGTTAGTTTTCCTAATCCTGTCTTTGCAAAAAATTAAGGTGTTGGTGGAGTGTTGTTCACTACATGCTGCCATGGGAGGAGCTCGATGTAGAGTGGAACTGAGCTCTTATGAGGAGTTTTAGAGTAATTAAATTGTGTGGGAGCACCTAGAAAAGTGTGGGGTAAGCTCCTATTTTCTAAAGCTCCAAGGTTCGAACCCTGAAGTAGCGAAGGTTTTTGTTAAAGGGTGGAGCAATAGGATTTTACAAAACAAAGGTGTGGAGTTTAATATTAATGAGGATTCTGTTGCTGAGGTGACTGGTCTCCCTTCCATCGAAAGGAAATTTTATAGAGACAAAGGTGCGGCTAAGAAAGCCCTTGCTAATTTCTTTAAATATGATGAGAATATGAAGCTTAGGTCGGTTGGTAGTGGTGGGTATGCTTGCAATTCTCTCAAGCCGCTTTGGAGGGATATAGCTCTAGCCATTATGCATTACTTCACCTTGGAGGGTAGGTTTTTTGTAATTTATGGATATCATTTCATGCTTTTGAATCATTTTTGCCACAATGCTCTAGTTTCGTTTCCTTTTGATCTTTTATTGTCGATGGAGAATATTATTGAGGATCATTAGAAGAACCCCAAGAATTCTATTCTCCAGGAAGGCCTTATGAATCTCATGTTTGAACACATAAAGATGAAGTTGGTCCTTGTTTCTCCTAAGACTCCGACCCATTAAAAGGGTGCAAAAAAAATTGGCTATGAGACTGGTGATTTGGCGATGGAATGGGAAGGGAATTCTAAGGATGAGGATTTTGATTTTGAGGAGATGTCGGAGGAGGATAGTGAGTTTGTGGAGGGCTTTGATGCTTTTGAATCTTGGTCCAAGGGCTATGAAACAAATAATGAATTGAATGAATTTGTCATGTCGTCTGAGAAGAAGAGTGCGAAGGGGAAGAAAAAATTCCCCAGGAAAGATAAGATTTCTGTCAAGTAGAAGTTGGAGGTGTCTAAAGTTGTCAAGGAGTCCCTTGTTTCTAATGTTAAACATACCCCGAGCCCTAGTAAGATGGGTAATTTGGAGTTCTTCATTGCTTTGGAGGATAGTCATGGTGATAAAGGACTCCCAAGGTTTGTGCAGCCTATGGAAGTTAATGTTTAGGGGAATGAGGTTTTGGTGTGTTCAAAGGGGGTTGACCCTAATCAGGTTACTCTAGACTCCCCCATTGGCACTGAGTAGGTTAAAGGGAGTGTTGTGAAGGCGAAGTGGTTGGAAATTCTGGTGGACTTGGCAAATATGTTGGATAAGTGTCGAGTTAAAGTTAAGGTGATTGAAGTGGATGATTCCCTTGTTGAGAAAGAAATGGAGGATAAAGAGAAGGCTCGAGAGGACCCTATCAAGAATGTTGGTTCTCAAGCCATGCCACCTATAAATTGGGATGAGGTTAACATGGGCATGTTCTATAGGATGGATGAGGATGGAACTCGCAACTTGCTTTCACTGGTGAAATGGATTTTCTCATAAGTTAAGGAGCTCAATGTCCAGCTTAAGAATTGGCAAGATGTTTGTGTGGTGCTGGTGCATAGTAACGATAAGGAATGGTCAATTAAAGGTAAGGTTAAAACCATGAATGTTATGCTTGATAAACTTGTTGTGGATGTTGATTGTCTTGGTAATGCTCATGAGGAGAGGATTACATCCCTAGAATTGGAGGTCCAAAAGACTTTTGAGGAGAGATTTGTTAACATTGAGGAGAGAATTAGTAAGTTGTTTGATGATTTGAAGACTGTGGTTAACATTAGCAATAATTCCTTGAATTCAACTGCTAAGGGCCTCTCTGTTTTAAATGAGAGATCCTTGAAATTGACTGGTAAATCCCTAGAGCTGGGTGATATTGAAAAGGCCATGGAGGATGTGAATCACTCGAATCTAGTAGAGAAGAATTAGGATGCTTCTCCAACTGTGGAGAAGGTTGTGGATGTTGGTTCGTGTTTGAGAACGAGGAGAAAGACCAAGAAACAGGCCACTATTTCGTTTGAGGAGCTCAAGGATGTGATGGAGATGCATGAGGGGGTCATTGAGGAAAATTTGGCCTCGATTAATGTTTTGGAAAAAATGTTGTAGCTTTGTTGTTGCTTTTGCTTGGTTAGCCTTGTTGTTGATGTTTTTTAGGGTTGCTGATAGGTTTCATGGTTAATTTATGTTGTTAGTATTTTGGTTTTTTACGTTGTGGACTTTATTGGTTAAGTCTTTCTTGTCGCTTTTTGTTGTTGTAAAGGGTTTCGAGGTCCCTTCAAAACCTGCTTTTCCTTATCAAAAACATCTACCCTTCCATGATTCATATTTGATTTTGCAAGCCCGAATTGTATCTTCTCAAATACTTATTTGGATATTGTCTTTACTAATAGTACACCAAGATACTTAATGAGAATGAATATAATATATTGAAACCAAGAAGATCCATAATATACCTTTGCACTTCTTGTGTATGTGAAATAAATAAATATTAGAATTGTAAATATTTATGAAGGAAGCGGTATGAAGGATCTTCGTAGGTTGACACTTGAAAGGTCAAAGTTGGAGTAAGAAGAATCCTTGGGCCCAACTCCTGACATAGTTAATATGTTTTTGGATCAACGTCAAGGTTATGTGAAGGTGGGTTTGGGTATTATGGATCGGTGTTAAGGTTTATGCCTTATATGAAGGGAAGTGGTAAAATGGATCTCTGAAGGCTGACTCCCGAGAGGGTTAATGTTGCTTAGTCTTGCATAAGAAAAGTTTAGGCTTCATAGTTCGAGAGGCTGGTTTACATCATATTGAAAAGGAAAGTATATGGTAAGGTGTAAGGTCAAACCCCAATAGGTCTATCAGCTCAGTGTGCTTCGTGGTTAAATGTTCCTGAGGTAAGGATGTCTTCGGGCATCATGGTTCGATGGGAAGGGTTATGCCTTAACACAAATGAAAGGAAGCGGTAAGCCAAGGATCTCTAGAGATCAATGCATGAAAGGGATAAAGATGTTTAGTTTTGCATAAGAAAATTTTAGGCTTCACAGTTTGCAAGGATGGCTTTCATCATGTTGTAAGACACGTTTTCGGTAAAAAGTGCATGGTCGAACCTCGACCTTTGACAACTTAGTGTAACGTTGTTGCTTTGTGCTAAATGTTTCAGAAGCGAGGTTGGCTTCATGCATTATAGGTCAGTGCTAAGGTTTATGCCTTAACATGAAGGGAAGGAAGCAGTAGGTTGGTTCTTTGAAGGCCAATGCCTGAAAGGGCTAAAGATGTTTAGTATTGCAAATGTAAAGTTTGGGCTTTGCATTTCATGAGGATGGCTTACATCATGTTGAATTTCTGATAAGGTGTTAGGGTGATACCTGACATCTGACAACTCAGTGCAAAGTGGGTGCTTCATGGTTAAATTTTTCGTTGGGCAGAGTATTGGCTTGTGATGGTGTCAAGGATGGTTAAAGGTGTAGGGTGAGGCCAATGGCCAAACCCTGACATGTTTGAAGAAGAATCAACCATTTCTATTTGAAATTGCTTCTTATGTCGTGACATACACAATAGGTATGAGGGTGGCTGGTGTAGTGTATTTTTGGTTGCTTCATAAGCTGGTGCGATAAATATTTGCACTGTCATTGTAATCACCAGCAAAATTTTCTAGTTATCGCCATTATTTTGGCTTTTACTTGTAATTATTAAATATAATATAATATAATATATAGGCTATATTCCTTTTACCCAAAAGAACATTATAGGGATCCAAGGTGGCCTTAATCAAGTGTACTTCCTTAGTTTTAATATCTCCATATAGGATTGTGTCATTCATAAATTATTGATGGGTTATGAGGGACACATTTTATATAATCTACACACCACACTATTGACCTTGTGTTTCCTTACTTTTTTGGCTTGTACTATTGCCTCTACCATGAGCATAAAGAGGAAAGAAGACAAGGGCTCTACTTTCCTTATACCTCACACACTCTAAGAAAAACCAAAATAGTTTGTATTAACTATTATAAAGAAGTAGGGGTGGGGAAGGTACTAGAGGCCCACTCTAAGCAAGACTAGACAAATCAAAATTTCCTTATTATCCTCATCAAAAAATAACCAAATAATCTGGACGAATACCTTACATATATACAATTTGACGATCATGCATCTTTGATTTGGATTGGCTATTAAGTTTATGGAATAATGAGAAATGATAATTACATCCAAGATGGCCCTTCTTAAGGTGAATCTATTCTATCTAGAGGATATTAGGTTCAAAAGAATATATGGAATAAGTCAGTGAAAGATTCACGCATATGTTTCTTTAGAGTGAGATTGATATTATACTTAAATCATGTACCATATTCCACACATCATGTTTGATAATTTCCTAAAAAAATTGATAAAAACATGTTAGGAATCCAACCAAGTTGAGAGCTTTATCAAGGTGTAATTAGAAGGCCACAAATTTGACCTCATCCTAAAAAATAGGTACCATAAGAGTTGTGTTGTCCCCATTGGAAATAAAACATGCAATGTGTCAAGTAGGCTTGCAATATCCAATCAATTAGAGGCCCCATTAGAAACCAACAAATACTTGAAGTAAGATATAGCCTCAACTTGTATATTATTCACCTTAGTTAAAAAATTTCCCTTATCCAATTTAATTGGATTGATCCTATTATGCTATCTTATAACTTTTGAGGAATTTTGGAATAATTTTATATTCAAATTCCCAAACTCCAACCATGCTTCTCTCAATTTTGATTTCTAGTCTAAGATTTAATCTTTAGCTAAGACCTCAATATGATATTCCAAAAAATTATTTTCCTTAGTGTAGTCTACTTGAAGCATGTGATGTGCAATTATATTTTGATTGATATTCTTTACCTCCTACTCAATTCTTATTTTTTCCTAAAATGTATTCTTAAAGGAAGTCAAGTTCCACTCTTTTAGTCATGGTTCCAAATAACTTAACTTCTTCATGAAATAAAACATCTTTTATGATTTCTAATTGTTGGAATTTGACCACCAAGATTGTATGAGATACATGAGATTATGATTTTTGAACCGTATTCTTTCAAACTTGGAAAGACGTCTAAATGGGGGCATGTGTTCATTGATTGATAAGATGACCAAATAATGATTAGAGACTAAAATGGGGTAAAAAGAAGAATCAAGTGGGTATGTGCACCAAGTTGTGACACAAAAATGACTCTTAAGATTCCACTTTCTTTTTGAAATCAATAAAGTCTGATGTTCAACAAGAAAATGAAGATAGTTATGCTCAAAATTTGAAGATGCACCAAGAACAAGAGTAGTAGTGATCTGAATCTATTTTCTAAACTACTATTTTTTTTAAAATAATGAAGATTAATGGTTTGAAAAAGGGTGACCACACAAAGTGGGCCTATTTTTTATATAAAAAAATAGCATAGTGCCTATTGTGGCCCCCCTAAAAAGAACCCTTTTTTTAGAATAAAAATCGCTAAGGTGAGAAATTAGCTAACACCATGTAGTTTATGCCAATTTTTTGGCTAATTTTTAATGAGTATATAAATATTTTACTAATTTTCGAAGTGGACACATCTTGATAAGTAGAAATCTGAGTGTGCTCCTATTTTTTTTGAAAAATAATCAAAAATCATTTTTTTTTTAATACATGTAGAATGGAGTCTAGCTTCTAAAAATGTAATTTGTTTCAAAATTTGATGAACAAGTAAAAATCTATACCCAAACTAGCACATGTTAGTTTTTAACAAAATAATAGAGGCAATAACAAAAGAAGTTAAAGATGAAAACCTTAACATAATCAAAATCTAAAAAAATTATATGGTTAGATAACTAAGAGAGAGCTTAACATCATTATGGTAATTTTATAATTTTGCATTGAAACATGTGTAGACCTAATGGAGAGCACAACCAAAAATATGTCAATTTTTTTTACCCTTTCAAAAACTCACATCTTTGACATGAAATGGCCATCCAACCCTTTGGATTGGATTCCCAAGGAAAATCTAATCGAAAGGGTTGGTATCTCCCAATGCAACCTATTTGGCGAGTGCCAAATTTGGTGCTCACCAAATGTGAAGCATGACTTTTTAGAATGCATTTTATTGAACTCTTTTTTTATTGGTCTTTATCTTTCTCTCTCTCTAATAGGGAAACTATATACATGAAATGGTTTCATGTACATTTACATATGGACATTTTCTTTATTATACTTTAAGTTATATTTCATGTATATAGTTTTAGGATGTTTGAGAGTGGCTTCAGATCTCTTGGAGTTATAATGAAAATTATAGTTTTTGGAAGATCTTATAATTTATGACAATCAAATTTTATTAATCAAAGAGAGAGCGGGGGGGTGGGGGGAGAGGTACGGTGGGAGAGAGAGAGAGGGGAGAGAGGGAGGGGTAAAGAGGGATAGTTGAGATAGATAGAAGTAGAGAGAGAGGTAGGTAGAGAGGGAGAGGAGAGATAGAGATAGATAGAGAGAGAGGGAGGGATGCAAAGAGAGGTGAGAGAGATAAATAGAGAGGGAGGGGGAGATAACGAGTAGAGAGGGAAGGAGAGAGGGAGAGAGAGGTAGGGAGGGAGGGAGAGAGAGGTGAGGGAGAGGAGGGAGGGATAGGTAGGGAGAGAGAGGTGAGATAGAGAGAGATATTAGAGGGGGAAGGAGAGAGAGAGAGGGAAGGAAGGGGAGAGAGAGAGAGATAGAGAGGTATAGAGGGATAGGTTAGATAGAGAGAAGCAGAGAGAGAGAGATGTAGGAGCATAAAAAATTTCTTTCCTTTCAATTCAATTTGTAGGTGTCTCAAAAATTTCCTATGCATTTTACCACTATATCATTTCTTAGCTCACTGAGGAAGATATAACATCCACATGAGGTTATCTACAACATACCCAAATTTTGGGATATTTACATTTGTTTGTAGAAATTTATCACTCTTAGAATTTCACTGTCATTTCTTAGTGCATTTGGGGCTGACCTGGTCCAAGATTTATTGTGTGGACCTATTTCAGAGCATGTAGAGCTTAATGGAGCATCATACAAGATTTTTAGGTCCAAGGGGAACTTTCTTGGAGATCCACAATTCATTTCATTTACTGATGGATTATCTTTTCATGTTTAAGGTTGAACTACATGCTTGATCATTCATTGGGGTTGTAAACCCTTGAGGTCAAAAGGAACCATATTTGGAACTAGAGATTCATATTTAAGATCACTTTTTAATCATTTGGGAGGGAGTTCAATTAGTTAATCAAGTAGATCATTAGTAGTAGTTCATAATTCAATCCAACCTTCTAGGCTATGAAATGTAATCATGCATTGAACCAATTGTAATATCTATAATGCCCTTGTGGTAGGCATGTGATCCCTAGTTATTATGCATGTAAGGCATAAGATGCATGTAAGATTACCAATTGTTGATGCAATAAAGATCTATGTTTGCTAAGTATTTCTTGTGTTATTTTTTATTGTGTTGAATCTAAGCTGCATGGTTGGACAGTCCTTTTAGGACCCTCCATCCGTGACTGCACAAAGTGGTATCAAAGAAAGTTTGTGAGTCATAAAGTCATTCATTGTGGTGAACAAATCATTGACCTAAGGCAAATTGCATGTGTTTTCAACCGAATTTTAACTATGAGGAAGTTGAAACCCTTGTAGCTAGATCACTGAATTAAGATAGTTACACTAGATCCAAGGAGAGAGATGTCACCAAGGAGAGTGCTATCTATGGTGAGTGTTGCTATAAGAATGCATGAAATGTTGGAAATGATATGAGCAATGAGAGTCTAATTAGATGTTGTAGAAGAAGATAGAAGGTGAGGTTTAAACCCTAGGCATGTAGAAAAAAGTGATGATGATGAACTAGATCATGTTGCAACACAAAATGAAGAAAAAATAGAAGAGGATGAAGATTAAAATCAGGTGAAAAATATTGAAAGCTATTACCAAGATTGTTAAGTGAACTAGAATTAAAATTCAAAATTACGTGAGAAATTTAAAACCCGAGGAATTGATTGATTAGATCAATGATATGGAAGAATACTTTGAATATGAGGAAATTGAATATCCGAAAAGAGTGAGATTTAAAAAAAAAAGCTAAAAGGACATGCTGCCATATGGTAGAAAAAAGTGCAATTGGATAGGAATAGGAGAGGAAAGGAGAAGATCACAGAGTGGGATAAGATGGTGACAAAGCTAAAGAATCAATACATACCTATTGATTATGAACTTGAATTGTTGAAAAGATTACAAAACTTGAGGTAAAAGGAGAAATCTTTGAAAGAGTACACTAAAGAATTCTATAAGATGATCATTAGAGCTGGACATAGTGAAGCAAGTAAATAGAAGGTTGTGCAATATATAAATGGATTGAGAAAAAACATCCAAGAAAATTGATCATGGTGAAGATGACATCAGTTGAAGAAGCATACCAATTTGCGTTAAAGGGAGAAGAAAAGTTGAATAAGAATTTGAAAAAATGTAGAGGAGTGCAAGAGGAATAGTCTAGAGAAGCGAATCACAATTTGGAGATAGAAGACCATATGTAGAGAAAAAAAAAGATGGAAAACCCTACCATAGTGAAGAGAAGGACCATGATTCATATCACAAAGGAAGAGAAGACAAAAATTTCTACTACAGTGATAGAGGAGGTCATAATTCCTACCAAAATGATGGATATGGAGAGATAAAGGAAGATCTAAGAAGAGACTATTAAGAGGAACCTATTTCAGGTGTGGAGGTGAAGAACATAGAGCATTTTAATTTCATCAAGTAAGTACTAGAAAAATAACTGAGCATAATGTAAGAGTAGCTTATATGGATGAAGAGCCTATGGGATCCCATAATTTAGTTGGAAAACTAGAAAAAGATGAATCATTGGTGATGAGGAGAGCTTTGATGAATGAAGAAGTGACTAAGGAAACACTGCAAAGGAAGAATGTGTTCAAGGCAAGATGTAAATCTAGAGGAAAGGTATGTAAAGTTATCATTGATAGTGGTAGTATTGATAATCTAGTTTCAAAAGAGATGGTAACCAAGTTGAATTTGAAGAGGTTGAAACATCCAAAGCCCTATAAGATAGCATGGATTCAGGATGAACATAAGATCTTGGTGAATGAGCAATATTTGGTGAAATTTTATATAGGATCATATAATGACTAGGTGTTGCATGATATTATGCCTATGGATGCATGTCATTTACTATTAGGAAGACCATGGCAATATGATAGGAAACTAATTTATGATGGAAGGAATAATACCTATGTACTGTGACTTCAAATAGCATGAAAATTAAATTGATACCTTTGGAGGAAGAAGACAAAAGTGAAGTTTGTAGCACTACCAGACTATGTTTGGTAGATGGAAGGAATTTTTTTGAAGGATTGAGGAATGAGAACATGTGATTTGTATTGATTCCCAAGAAGTGCAGTAATTCAGAGGTAGTGAATTCTATCGCAGAAGATGAAGATCCACCGTAGAAAAAAGTAGTAGAATTGTTGACAGAGTATAACTTAGACATCATATTAGAGAATGTACTAGATAGATTACCACCAGTCTGAAGCATCACTCATCATGTATATCTAATATTGGGAGAAATTTTTCCTAACAAAGTGACACATATGATGACACCTGTAGAAAATATGGAGCTAAAAAAAAAAATGTACAAGAGTTGTTGAAGAAGGGATTGATTAGAGGGAACTCAATCCCATGTGTGATACTTGTTGTACTAGCACCAAAGAAATATGCAGAGTGGAGAATGTGTATAGATTCAAGAGAAATCAATAGGATCATTATTAAGTATAGATTTCCATTGTCCAGACAGTACCAGATAGATTGTATAAACCTATTGATTTCATAATAAAGTAGTCATAATAATGGATTGTAAGAGAAATCAAGTAGTCACAATAATGTATTATATAAACCTTTGATAGTACTAGATAGATCTTGGGAAGATATAAGCATGGATTTCATATTGGGATTACCATGAACACAGAGAGGATATGATTCTATAATGGTAGTAGTGGACAAATTTTTTGAAATGACAGATTCTATTCCTTGCAAGAAGACTAATAATGTTGTACATATTGTTGACTTATTTTTCAAGGAGATTGTGAGATTGCATGGATTACCAAAATGTATAGTCTTAGATAGGGACACTAAGTTCATTGGATACTTTTGGAGGACATTGTGGAAGAAGATGAAGATAGATCTAAAGTTCAATTCAACATATCACCCACAAAATAATGGACAAACAAAAGTGGTAAATAAGAGTTTGAGTAACCTATTGCTATGTTTGGTTAGAGAAAAAGTAGGAAATTGGGATATAGTTCTACCACAAGTAGAGTTTGCATACAATAATTTAGTAAATCAGAGTACATGGAATACAACATTGAGATTGTGATTGGGATACATCCAAAGGAGTCACGGAGCTAAGAGACATCAGTATGGACAGTAAAATGAGTGCAAATGAAGAAAAATTTTCAGGATTCATGGAGACATTACATAATCAGGTCTAGAATCACTTGGATGAAATGAACAATAAGTATAAGAAGAAAGGAGATGAGAAGAGGAGACATAAGGAATTTGTTATTGGAGATGAGGTTATGGTATATCTTAGAAAGGAAAGGTTTCTAGTAGGTACATATAATAAGCTAAAGATGAGGAAGAATGGAGTGTATAAGATTCTTAGGAAGTTTGATTCAACAAATACATATGAAGTGGAGTTACTGGAGACACTTGGTATATCACCTATTTTCAATATTCCAGACATCTATGAGTACCATGAAGGATAGTCAAGTGGGAGTATTTCTTGTGTTATTTTTTGATGTGTTGACTCTAAGTTGCATGGTTGGATAGTCCTTTTTGGACCCCCCATCTGTGACTACACCAAAGAGAGAGAGAGATGGACAAGCAAAGAGTAGTTCTTGAGGATAGAGAGTCGGATAAAGGGATGGAGATAGTGAAAGAGATGTCTAGAGCATAAGAGATAAACAATGAGCGAGATATACATAGATAAAGATGATACAACTTATTGATTACTGAAATTTGACAAAGTTTGAAAAATTATAAGATCTTCCAAAAACTAGAATTTACATTATAACTCCAAGAGGTCTGAAACCACTCTCAAATATCCCAAAACTATATACATGAAATATAACTTAAAGTATAAGAGAGTAAATTTTCATATGTAAATATCAACTTATAGTTAAATTTGTGTTTCATGTATACATTTTCTTTGATAGAGAGACAAAGACAAAGACAAAGAGGAAAAGAAAGAGTTCAACAAAATGCATTCTCAAAAGTCATGCTTCACATTTGACAAGCACCAAATTTGGAACTTTCATTTGACACTCACCAAATGAGTTGCACTATTCTACACAAAGGAACTCTAGACTACAATATAATTAACTCAAAGTTTTACCCAAATATTGAATCTTCTTGTGAAAGGAGTCCAACCCATTGAATGACCAAGAATTATCATTATAGAGCACTACACAACTTGTATTTTCATGTAGAATTAAATTATATCACCACCATAAATATTTTATTTCAAGTAAATCTAAATAGAAAGTGTGATCTGCAACACTTGAATAATAATCCATTTCTCAATAAATTAGACACTAACTTTCTTCTAAACTTTAAAAATTAACAAACATTTATAAATTTCATTTTTTACCACTTGACCGAATTATTTTGACCAAAAAACCAACTCCCTAGCATAAGATTTCAACTAGCCTCTCTAAATTATGCACTAAGAAAAAGCTATAGAAGATGATAATGAAATGTTTAGGGTTCCCTTTGATAGATATTTGCAAAAGAGATAATTTTGTGTTAATAAGCATAGAGTGCATAGAACGCCACAATTGTCCAACACACAAACAAAAATGCACAAAATAAACCTACATATAATAAATTACCATAGCATGAGGATGCACACAAGTTAATCTTGCATGTGAAACTAAAATAATATTTTTGGGTGATGTGATATTACACTAACCAAAGGATGATCCTACATCACACAATCAATATTACACTATGACATATTTATGAATTTATTCATTCAACACCCCACCAATACACCATAGTAATTATTTTTATAATATTTTATATATTAAAAAAACCAAAAGACTTCTTTGATTTGAAAATATACATAAAATTAATTTTTTTAGATTATGTGACTGTCCAATTGTAGGAATGACTAGGAAGTTAAAACATGGCATGGATTGTGTGCACAATTCAATCAAATTTTGGCACAATTTTCACCTTATTTATCTTCATTAACTTCATCTAACCAATGTAGCTTAGAATAACTAGGATGCATGGTAAGTGAAAAGGAATCATTTTGTGTTAACTCATCAACTATCACATGTTAGAGAAGATATTTTATACCAAAATACATCATTTTGAAATTTCTCTCTTAACAGTCTAACACTACATAAAAATGAGGGCATGTACAAGAATATGGGTCCACAAGGAGGCAAGTTTTAGGAAAAAATGTTGACAAGAATGGGATCTCGAACCTAAAATTAGAGTGGGTACTCGTTATGCTTTAGGTACCCATTCTAAAACGAGTACCTATTATGGAATAGGTACATGTTTAGAAATAGGTACTCGAACGTTTCTTAAAGCTATTTTTTAAAATGACTTTCAAGTCATTTTTTACTACACTTTTGTGAACTAAGAGTGACCAAGGAAAAATAGGTACCCATTTTGGAGCTATTTACACCTTGAAACAATGTCCAACACCTCCTCCCATCTATATACTGAGCTTTAGCGACCTCTAGGTTAGGATTTGTGTTTTTTGTTATATATTTAACATTTCTAGTTTGTAATTAGGGTTTATATTTTGAAATTATGGTTTATATTTTAGGTTATTTTAATTTCATAATTAGGATAAATTTTATAGCTAGTAAAACCCATTTCTAAATATATGACATCAAAATAATGGATACAATAAACATGTAAAGAATACTATCTCCTAAAAGATATAGAAACCAAAAACTAACTAGATATAGAAACTAAAACCCTAAAACCCTAAATCCTAAACCCTAAACCCTAAACCCTAAAACCTAAACCATAAACCTTAAACCGTAAACCCTTGAAAATGACTAGATATAATAAGATGAGATAAGGATTTGAGTTTACCTTATTCTAAAATTTTCACACCTATTGATATGATTCATAGTTTGAAAGATATACATAGCTATCCCTCACACTAGGACATGGATAACGAACTTTCATGTGTTCATGTTATAAAAAATTTAGGATCTTTTACCCATTCTATAATGTCATTCTTTTGATCTAATTTATCACACTTAAATTAAGAAAAAAATATTTTATATTGTTACATTAGATAATGAACTCATTTGGCTTACATTTCTAATTTTAATTTATTTCAAATTAGAAGTACATTCATTTTTAAATTGGTTAGTTTTTCATTCACTTGTTTAATTATGATCCATTGCTCATATACTCCCCTCTTGCATCTTTGATCCTTATTCTTATACTAATCCATCTCCTCCTCAACCCTTACTCACTTCATCCCACAATTTTTACCTCTTGATACCCCTCATAAATATGATCATACAAATCCTTGAACCCCTTATATATGATACATTGAACATGAGGATTCTAAAGAATATAAGAATATAAAGGTTGTTGAGGATTTAATAGATAACATGCACTAGATTCAAGAATTTTATGATGAACATTTGAATACTCCTATTGATAATATTTTTCTATACATAATATGTCTTATTATTTTAATAAAAATATATATGCTATTATATAAAAAATTGAACACAAAGCATTCTAAAATTAATGTACAATCTTCTATATATACATTATATATTATAATGAACCTATGATTTCTCTTTCAAATCATTAAAATAATAATATACTTAGTTAATTTCATTCATATGAATCACTTCCTCATTATTTCTATGAGTTCTTAAATATTGTTTCCATTCATTCTTTATCCCCCACCCATTAATTTTCCACTACACTCGGTGATTTTTCTTTTATTTCTTTTTGTTATCATGCACAAGTTATCAAACATTTTTTAAAGAAACCCAATGCATCATATCCTAATATTCTTAATCCAACTCACTCTTCCCTCTTATAAAATTCCCTCCAAAACCAATTTAAATATTTTTAACATCATGGCACCTTATCTTACTATTAGGGTTGCTCCACTTATTAATCCAATAGTAGTATGTGGGGATATTCTCGAACAATATATGGCCCCCCTATGTTTGAAATATATACATAGCTATCCCTAACACTAGGGCATGGATATGTCATTTCAAATAATAATCAACTTTTATACCCAACCACCACAATTAAATATAATAATATTTTTGTAGTGTAGAGTGTAACTTAATAAATCTAGAATCCTAGTTAAAATGATATATATGGATAAAGATGTGGGGTTACGTTGTCCCCATTACCTTAATTCCTTATCTTATAACCAATTTATTATTACCAATTAAATCCATTCTAACTAACATATAGACATTTAATCATGAATTATATAATTTAACTTTCATTACCATATTGAACTTGTAAATTCATCTTAAATGTTAATATTCTAATAAATCACAATTTTATATAGTCTTAGTTATGGTTACGCATATTATAAAATACTCTATTCATTATTAATTCTAAAATAATTTGAACAAAAATATTAATTATAGCCATTTCTTACTCATTCTCAATTTAAATTAATTCATACATTTTAGTTAATTTAGGTTTTTTTTTGGCAATAGGCATTATGCCTATATATATTTATATATATTTATAAGAAATTTACAAAGTGCTTGATATATATTGACTCTTATAAGTCAAGTTTAACCCTTATCACCCCATATTTTGACTAAAAATATAGTTGTAACTAAGTTGAAGCTGTCATACCAAAAAACCTAGCATATTACAAAGTATTTAGCCCAAAATACTAGCTTTAAAACCCATACTGTAAATAAAATCAGATTTTAACAAAACATTATTCCTCCATCTAATCCACAGGAACCTCATTTTCATTCTGATGCTCATCCAAATTGTTCATTTCAAACTGACCAGGAAGCATTATATTTAGGTTGAGGTCCATATTGTTAACATGAAAAGCTTGACCCTCAACTTGACTTTGTGAAGAAGAAACAACTTAGCTGAGGAGACATGAATCAACATTAACTCGACCATTTTATTGAACAACCATACCTTGCATGTCAACCCCTTCCGAAACAACACTCTGTTGACCAATGTCCAACTCCTTTTGTTTGGAGACATCTTTCTCTAGAATATCTATAAATTTCCCTTAATGAAATTTATATATATTTGCTTCAAATTAAACATCAATGTCAATTTTTACTTTATGCTACATCATAAGATAATATCCTCATAATATATACTCACCTATATTTTCTTCATCACCATAATCATGTGTACGAAAAATACTTGCCTTATGTCACTACAACATTCATCATTAAAAGGATATTATAAAGAAATTTAAATCTACCTCTACAAAAATATATTAGTTTGATGGTCAATTTAAATAATCGACTAAATAAACTTTCCAATTTAAAGGATGTTTTATGCTGGTTAAATTAAACTAGTAAATTATATAATTAAAAGGATTTGACATAATTGATCAAGACAATGTATAATACCGCTTAGTCAATATTAAAATATAAGAAAAATGTAAAATTTTGGGAACATTTTTTTGATAATACAAAGAATGGGGCCCTTTTTATGAAACAAATAATTTGATGCTAAAGACCATCGGGGATTGGCCGATCAGGTGTCCCATATGCTACGGTACCTAAACTAAGTTGTAAATGTTTACAATCAATGTTCTTATTTGGGGATATTGTAGATACTCACAATCAGTGGCAGTATAGATCATATAAGGGGTTTTTTATCAATTTTGACTGTAGCAAGTAAACATGAAAACAATCTTGGTTCTCAAGAGCCATTGTAAAGCTTATTTTGTAACTTCTATTATATATTAATATATATATTGGCTTTTAACCTTTCACCAAAAACAATTTGGTAAATTTCAACCAAAGTTAAAGGGTTTTTGTGGGATTTGAATATGATTATAAATAATAAAGCCTTAGGTTTTACAAATAATATGATCCTAGAATAGATGACAATAATTTTATTGTCATATATATCGTAGATAATCTAGTTTAACATGCATGAGGTGAGCCTAGTAAATTGTAGGAGAGTTATTGATATCAATTCTATCTTAGGTGGTTATTTAATATGATATGATAGTAAACTTGAGACATGATTTCAACTTTATGTTGCATGGTATAAATTAACAAAACCTTTTTTCACTTAGTGGTATTATTATTAGTAAATAAAAATTAGTCAAATTTTAGTTAATTTTCAAGTTCAAAACTTTTGGGTTGTGACAATATTAAACCCTCGTGTTCTCTCCTTGACCTTTATATTCTCTCATGATGACATATCCTATAATTATACCTAAGTATCTAACTAATTCTAGACCCATCCACATTTTAGCATAGGTAAGGGTAAATATGAACATCATGAAAATATCTTCCTTTTGCATTATACTTATGCATAAATTTACTATTCAATATTGTATTAGGTTTATTATGCACAAACACAGATATTTTTTAATTGTGATCATAATAGGATTTAAATATATTAGATATGTTAATATTGATTTTATATAATATAAAATTAACAGATATCTTAATACATGAATGAACAATGCGATAAAACTAAAAAATACACTTTGACATATCTACGTGCAAGAACATAGAACTATTGTGGGGAAAAATTATATAGTAAAAACTTTATAAAAATCAATAATATATTATAAAAAAATGACCATAAGGATTAAAATCCCTTTTTCCCATCTCCTATTTCCTTATCTTTTAGTGGTTAAATTTTATCATGTCTCTAGGGTTTGAATTTTATCATGTATATGCATATATTTTCTAATTTTTATATGTTTAATCAATGTACAAAAAAAATATAGATTATGAAATTCATGTTGTACATTTATCTTATTTTAATGTGTCTAAATTATGCGATCTTTTATGAATTATACATTATTTAATGATGTCTTAAACAAGTATCAATTTATTTTAAAGGTTTTATTTAAAAATTTAGTGCATGATACTTCATTATATAACTAGTTTGTTGATATTTTTCTTCTAATTATTTAACATGTAGTGGCCAATGGAGCGAATTCCTTCACCCAATGAATTTTTGATAGATGATCTTTTGCATAACCCTCAACCTCAAAACCCCCCACCTCCATGCTCTCCACCTCAAAGCACCCTACATCAAAACCCCCCATCTCATAACTCCCCTCCTAACCCCCCACCTCCTAACCTATCCCCTCCACTTGATGAGGCTCAATTGCAAGATATTTTTTTAAATATAAACATAATTCAAGAAAAAAAACTGATATAAAAAATGAGCCTCATATGCCCCCGTACCTAGCATGGTTTGGATCAATGCAAACTATTGTTGATTTAGTTTGATCCATTGATGTAGATTTAGATAGTTTTCACTATTAGAGGGAGGAGAGGAGGAAATTTTATGTAGATGGATAGAGATATCCTTGATCTCCATATAAACAAACAAATAATAGACAATATTTCATTGACCCTACAACCAATAAACCAATACCTCCAAAAAAAAGAAATTTTCTATTAGATGGTGTAGGAATTCTTAGATTGCCACACATTTTTGGGAGTGATGGTAGATGGTCTTTGATTATCCACCACATGCTAATTGTGAGGTAGCCCTATATTTTTTGAGGAAATTATGAGAAGAGTTTGAGATGGGTTTGAAACCCAATTATTTTAATATGAGATCATTCTAGCGAGTTGGTGGTGGCATGCCACAACATAGAGCAAGGGAAGATGTTGATCCTAATCAACCTGCTCAGATTACACCCATCATTGCTCCTCCATCTCTTGGTATTCCTACTATTGGAATTTTGGGGAGATTATTGGAGTTTGTCATTAATGATGTTGCTTGGCAACATGAGCATGGAAGGTACACAACAACATGATACATTGTTGTCATTGATGTCAAAATTGTTGTAGATTATTTTGATTAGTCATAGCAGGTTTTGGAGTTGATAAGGAAGACATCTTTTCTAGATGATTTGGTTCAAAAAGATTAGTTGTATAGAAATTTGACTAAGTGTCAAATCTACCAATTTAGTGTAACAAAGCATCAGTTTTTGGGTCTACATCACTTTGCAAATGAAGATATCAATTTCTAATTCTAACATTATTTTTCTTGATGTTAGATGTACCTAATTCCAATATTTCATCATGTTTGGACAAGTGGGTTAAGATATATGAGTAAAAAAGTTTGGCCTAGCATATTACATCCATTTTTCTATATAGTGTGTTTGTGTGGGAGAATTCACACTTCTCTACGAATAAGTTTTTGGCCTTGCAGTTTTAAAGCTAAGTTGCTAGATGTTAGTAGAGCATTGATTCCAGATGACATTGATTTTTGAGGTCCATGTGTTGAGATGTGGATACACAGATGAAATTTTTTGCTTTTAGGTCTTATGCGAAGTTGACCTACTATGTTTGAAGGTATGCAAAGGATAAATATGTATTGCTATCTTATGTGGGATCTATCATACGTCCATGCCGACCTATCTTAAGATATTTTGAGTTTTGAATAATGGAATGTTATGTGGATGAAATGCTTTGGAGCTGACAAGGTATAGTTTGGGTGTTACATCTAATTAGGCTGACCTAATTGATGTTATACTCAATGTTGATATACAATTTGGATTATTTTCGATGTTTTGATGTAATGAGTGTGACATATATTGTGTGTGATATGAATTTGAGTAGAGCAATGTGAATTTAATTTGTGAATATTGAGTTGAAGATCAGAATTGTGTGAATGAAGAGAGAAGAAGAGAGTTGAATCTAAATCAGATAAAGTTTGTTATTGTGCTTCAATGGAACTATAATTCATGCATACATAAGATGAAATCAAGTAATAGTTTAAACTAGGCTATGAGCCACCATCTCTCTTCTATCTTATTCTTTGTGGATAGTGAGTCCACCTGCAATGAGCATTTCTATAATATACTATAACTGATTATAATATATTGTGAGGTTTAACCCTCATCGTGTTTTTTTCTATTTTGGGTTTTCCACATAAAAATATTGGTGTTAATGTGTTATATGATTTTGTGAATGTTTCATGATTTCTCTCCTTACTACAATTGAATATGCATTAGTAATTGGATGTTTGATGTTTGAATGGTTTAAGAGAATACTGAATCACTCCCCCTCTCAGTATTCTAGGTGTTCAACACCTACACCATTTTAGCATCGGGTAGCACCTTCAAAATTAGGAGTATTGTTTTCTCTCTTAGGATATCTCAATGATCAGGCTACCCACGTGGAAACTAAATTCAATAGTAAAGAGAATGGAGGAGATGGTTCAACTGGTCCTAGCAACTCCCATGTGTCGACACCACATTTTTTTTAGAGTTGTAATAATCCATGTTATGGCCTTGCTTAGGTATCCAATTCTGATGCACCTACATTAGAGGTGGGATCATATGTGGATTTACTATGTTCTAATGATCATCCTACATAGGTGGACATGGTAAAATTTTAATTTATTTCAACTATGTAACATGTACATATATCAAAATTTATGTTTAATAAGATGAAATTAATATATATAACTTAGAACTAGTTGATGTAAACCCACTAAATTTCTAAAAATGAATGAAGAGGGTGTTGCAAGATATGTCGAAGAGTGTCTAGAATGCTAGTAGGTGAAAGAAAATCATCCCTTGGTAGGAATTATATACCTCTTGAGATTCCAAAGTGAAAATGATAGATCATTAGTATGGATTTTGTGTAGGGACTCCCTATGTATAGGAATAGGCATAATACAATATTGGTGGTGGTGGACATACTCACCAAGGTAGTAGGGTGTCTAGAATTCTAGTGGGTGAAAGAAAAAAATCATCACACGGTAGGGATTCTATACCTCATGAGATTCCAAAGTGGAAATGGAAAATCATTAGTATGGATTTTGTGCAGGGACTCCCTATGTCTAAGAATAGGCATAATACAATATTGGTAGTGGTGGATAGACTCAACAAGGTAGCCATCTCATACCCAAGAATTTAAAATATGGAGCACCAGTTATAGCCTGTAAGTTTGTGTAAAAGTATTTATGTTACATGGTGTTCTTGAGAAGATTATCTCAATTAGGGACACTCGTATGACTTCAAGGATTTGGAAAATATTATTCACCTCACTTGAAACTTAGTTGAACATAAGTTCAACATATCATCTAGAGATAGAAGGTCAGAAGGAGAGAGTAAACTAGGTATGAGAGGACCTATTGAGAGTATATTGCATGGATCAACAATACAAGTGGGAGGATTATCTTCTGCTTGCAAAATTTATGTATAATAATTTTTATCATTTTGAAATTTAAATGACTCCATTTGAAGCAATATGTGGAAGAAAGTGCCAAAATCCTATAAGATGGGGAAAGCTAGAAGATAGGATTAGCCTTGGTCTAGAAATGCTATTAGAAATGAAAGAAAAAATTAGTTTGATCAAGAAAATGGCTAGCGAAAGAAAATGTTAGGTAGAAAAGTTATATTGATGTTAAGTCAATACCAAGACAATTCTCAATAAGAGAAAGAGTTCTTGAACCATGCAGGCTACACTTGCATATTAGCAAGGTCACTCAATGCAAGGTCTAGTGGGACCAGATTATAGAGGGTAGTGCTATGAGAGAAAATTATAATGAGATTAAACAAAAATATCCCTATCTCTTACATGATTTTGAATACTAAAAGTGAAACATTTATTTGATTTTATTTATATTATGATACTTTGAATCATTGGGGACAATGATATGATCTCATGTATAACATGTAAAGAAATATATGTATGTATGAATGATATTAAAAGGGATATATATATATATATATATATGCATATTCTTTTATGGAAACACATACTTACACATTCGATAGTTATACATGTTAGACATATAGGAAAACTAAGAGGGGGTGAATCAATTGTACATTAAAATATTCAAAACCTCATTAATCTTCAAACCCTTATTATGCATCAACACAAATGTAAACTAATGAAGCATAAACACATTCACAACCATACAGGTCATAAAACACAATATTTACATGGAAAATCCTAATCAATGAAAAACCATGGTGAGGATTAACTCGTATATATATATGCATAAAAATATTGATTACAAAAGGCTCACTACCAGAAGGGATCAATACCCAAAACAAAAGAATGGATCACTTCCAAGGGCTCACTATCTAAAGGACTCACTATCAAGAATATAAAGAGAATACAAGAAGAATGTTACAAGGAGGTTCACTACCTCAGAGCAACAAGAAGATCCATCACAACAACTCTAAACCATCTACAACCTTTAGCTCACTACCTCTAGCAACTTCAAGTACACTAAAAATGTAGACACCTTCTGCTCACTACTTATGGTAGCCTTAGGCATTTAAGCTCACACTCAAATCATAACACTTGATCACATTCACATCATTGTTCACATCTTGTCATGCCCTAAATTTACATGTAGGGAAAAAACACAACTAGCAATTTTTTTTAAAACAATAACATAACTACACTCTAGATAACCAAATAATGCATTGCAAGTACCCAAATTTCATTGTGAATCTTGCATAAGTTTGGGATGCATCTGAACTCTATGTTTTCTTATGTCAATGATTTTACTAGAGTCAAACTATGATCGAGAAAATTTCCTCTAATATTACATAACATTAATATTCTCAAAGGAGATGACATCATAACATATAACTACTTGAAGGTACCAATCAACACTCCATATTTAAATTAGCTTATTTAACAACTATTATAACCAATGGTAACTACTAGATGTAGCATGAAGAGTGTTATGATTTTCTCATTAGAAATGATATCATTATGATAATCATGTCATCATTATTTGTTGAAAAAATATTTGTATTATTTATGAATATCAACATTGTTTTGACTATAAAATACAATACCCTTCACTATTGTTACTAGTACACTAGAATAGTATTCTTGACAACTAGTTTACTTAGCTATTAATTTCTTTAATCTCTATCAACTTAAATACATACATTACTTGTATTGTTATTATTATTGTTTTAACATTATCAATATTATTTTTCCATGTTAATATAGTACTAAGTTCATTCTTTATTATCAATATCTAATCCCACACCTAGTATTATTAATTATGCTAACTTTATTGTATAATTTAATATAATTATAAAGGGTATAATTTATATAATTATCAATATTGCCTTTATTTTTAACCTTAATATTTTTGTTTATTTCCTTAATACTTGTGAAGCAAAATTTTTCCTTAATCCATTTTTTATTTTCGGCTTTATTTTTGTCTTCGGGTAGGATCCGCGTGCAAAGAGTTTTTTTTTTCAATAGGTGCGTAACATGGCACATGGTGGATACACGCATCTTGTTAATCACTTTCTTTTCAGCTAGGAGTTAAACCACATGTCGGCTTGGCAGACAATTTCTGGAAATCACTTTTCATGAATCTAAGACTATTCGCTTGTGTGACACGTCATCTCTTCCCTATGGAGGAGCTATATCTTGGGAGTCTGTAGGAATGCATTTTTCCTTGAGCTAGGGAAAGGACACGATTTGGTGCTGCTAAAGCCACTTGATCGATTGACAAGGCTTTTTCCAGACTGTCTTTCTAGGATCTGAGCGATTACAAGGGGTAATCCTGTTAAAATATCTAAATGATATTAATGCAACAATTGAAAGTTGATGAGAAGGATTGCAGTGACCTGACAAAAGATCTAGGTTCAAATTTGCAAGCGATCAAGTGTAGACGTTTGGCAGTCATTATTTCTCAACAAATTCGATGTTTCTCTCTCCTTGGTGGCTATAAATGGAATGCGGCAGCATGTTGAAAGGGTTCCTGAAGTTTTCCTTTTGAAATGTTTTTCCTTAGCTTTCATAGTTAGTAGAAATATTTTCTTTTTAAGTTTACAGAACACTAATTCACTCTGGCATGTTATGTCTCTTATATGATCAAACTATTGTCGGATTGGAATCTGATCTCTATCTTAAAGTTCATTTAATATTTTGAAGTATGAATTATTTGGGAGAAATATTTGAAACTGTGCATGATATGGCCTTTGTCAGTATTTCCTTCTTTATATCTTTGTTCAAAATAAAACACTATGTCTTGCTTAATTTAGATAGTTTGATCATCATATTTCCATGTTGTTTGTGTATATGATTAAGTTATAATCTGTAGGAAATGGGTTATATCTTTTGAATTCTCTATTTTCTTAAAGGTTATCATTTTTTCATGATATGATATATTAAGAGGAAGGGTTTGTGTAGCTTTTAAATATCTTTCTATTAATTCTTAAAACTTCTATGTTTGGTTGGATCTTAATATGCATTTCATGCGAGTGGATTGAATGACTGTATTTGTGCTTGTATTTAGCCTCTATTGTTCTTTCTCCTCTCAAAAATGAAGGGATTTGGTGTTCTATGTCTATTATATCACTCATAGAAGGAAACTTGTGGTTTTGAAATGTAAAATCATTGGCGCATCACCACTTTTAATTTTTTTTTGTTTGCATTTCTTTCTACTCTTTTCCTAAACTCAGAGAAGTGCCAACTTTCTATAAAAATCCTGGAGGTATTCAATGAAGAACATATTGTCCCCCACTCACTGAATTTCCCATAAGATTGTCGGAGAGGTGCAAGCTTTGATGATCAACAATTTTTTTTTTGGCATGCCCAATGGGACCAATTCTGAAGGCTTGATTAGAAGTCAGAAATATTTCTAAATTAGACCAAGGAAAGAAATTGGAGGTTTCATGGCCAGGGTTCAAACAAGAGAATCCTCGAAGGGTAACTTATAGTACTCCTAGCTACCATCCTCGGTACCTAGGAGAAGAAGAGTCATAGGTTCTATATCACCTATGAAAAGAAATAGAGTAAGGAGTAAGAGTCCAGAGTTTAGAGCCTTATCTACTCCACCTAGAGATCAAAGTTTCCAAATAAGAATACCAGTTTACCCTATATATAGGAAATTTTTCTCCATGGCCCATGTACCCCCTCCCGCTCCCAGAAACTTAGTGACCTAGGATAGTGGAAGTCCACTACTGCCAGTGACTCCCCCTAATGTCCAGCCCACCATACCCGCCAATGCCCTCAAGGCTATTCCAAAATTCTCTGGGGAGGACTTTAAAACCCCTTCTGAGCACCTCCAAGACATAGCAGAAGTATGTAGGGTGCACAATATAGCAGAGGAGAACATTTCTATGAGATTGTTGGTTGCCTCTTTCAAGGGAAAGGCACAAGATTGGTACAAATCTTTGACTTCCGGCTCCATCAGCTCGTGGGATGACCTCGAAGAAAATATTTTTGAGCATTTTTCAAAGAAAGGAGATCATTCCTCGCTACTGCACCAACTGATCACCATCAAGAGAGCCCCACAAGAAGCTATGAAAGATTTCAACACCAGGTTTAATAAAACTTGGCAGAGGATCCCAACGACTACACGATCTCAAGTTGTCATGGCATTCATGTTCTTCTTAAAGGCTATTAATTTGGATATCGCGGTCTTGATAACTTCCATGTGAGGAGATACCCTACCCGATGCCTACAAGGTGGCGGTATACATAGAGAATAGTTTGATAGATGTGGGAAAGCTTCTACCCTGACCTCTGATGCCTATTTTTGTAGAAATCTTAGGCACGCCACTCTGAGAAGAGTCTTCTTCGAACACTTCCATGACACAGATGATGGGCTTAGCTCCACCCTAGTCTATGTACATGTACCCTACCGCACAACTGAGCATGTCGGATTCTTCCTCTGTAGCAACAGACATGAATGACATGAAGAGTTTGATACGGTCTTTTGCTAATGAGCTCATTCTCATTAAGCGATAGCAAGCGGCCCCTCCAAATTAAGCCACTCAGGCCTACCAGGGAGGGAGGCCTTTCTAACAAAAAAATCAATAGAGTACATACCAAGGACCTTTGAGTTAGGGAGGTCAACAAGCGGCTCCTGCCAACTAGATAGTTCTGGTCACCATGTCATGTCATTATAGACAATCAAGGATAACCATAGCAAAGAGTTAATTCTAGGTCAAAATAACCTGGAGGATGATGAAAATGTGTGGTGGTTTCCTTGCAATGATAGCCATATGCCCAGAAATTTCCCTAAGGGAAATATGCAGCAAAGGATAATGGAGCAAATAAACAAAGGCACACTGCCAAATACAGAAGGATATGAGTTTTCTGAAATGGAGAATGCACGATTCAAGGCACAAATGCAAGGGATGTCCATAGAGAAAGAGTTGTACATCGCACCTAATCAAGCACTTTTTTCTTGGATGGAAGAAGAGATGCAGTGTTTGCAAATGAAGGTCTAACAACTAGCACTTTGCAAGTACAATCGAACTACAACACTAGATCCAAGAGAAGGCTCAGAGGGGAATACGTGTCACAAACTCTACCCCGTTTTCAGCCTTGACAACCATCATCGCAAGAAGGATAGCTTCCTCAGCCGACTATTCAGCCAACTTGACAACAAAGGATTTCATCATTGCCCGACAAGTTGCTTGATAAGACATCAAACCCATTTGCGATGGACTGCTTTCCTCCAAAACTAAGAGATTCCACCATTTAGACCAAAGGCCCCGACGGTCAGAATGCTCAATGTGGTGGAGCAGTTAAAAAAAGAACCTACCAATGTATCTCTATGGGATGCGATATCTATCCTCGAGCAAAAAATATTACTTTGGGAATCATTGAAAAATGAAGAACCATGGCCGCAGACGAATGAAATTTCGTAGTGTGATCAGAGTAAAGGTAAAGAGCCAGTTTCAGATCATCAAATTCTAAAGGCTACAATGGATACAAATGATGCGAATGAAGTAAAAGAGAAAGAGGTAAGCAAGCCAAAGCCCACTCCTTTCTTTTTAACATTAATTGTGGGAGATAAAATTTTGCACAACATGATTGACTCAGGAGCCAGTACAATAGTCATGCCAAAGCAAGTGGTTGATGCTTTTATGTTTAAATATGAACCTTTGGAAAAGGGAATCATGCAATTAGATGAAAATAAGGTTCCGATGGTCGGTCGGATAAAATATTTATCCTTGACCCTCTTTTTGTGTCCAAGCCAAACTGTCTCACAAGAGGTAGTGGTAATAGTTATTGCCCCTGTGTTTGGGATATGCCTTTCTAGAGATTTCACTGCAAAGATGGGCAGATATTTGGCACTGGACTAGTCCCATTTGATATTAAGAACCAAGCATGGGGAAAAGATGAAAATTCTTTCAAAATCTTTGCACCTCGAACATATAGCAAAAAATGCAGTCCTCTATTTTGAAGTGATGCATACCTCTTTTTCAAGACAAGAGGGATATTGCATTGAAATTCTAGACGATGAAGAAGATGCAAGCAACCGAACTCCTGAAGAAGAGGTTCTCCTTAACTAGTTCATCGACTCTGACTCGTACAAAAATTTCCATGCCATGGGACTGGGAACGTATGTGATTTTTGACGATGACTTGGTCTATCCAAAGTTGATGAAAGATCAAGAAAGTTATGACGACCCAACATAAAATCATCTATGGACCTTGTACTTTGATGGTGCTAAATGCAAAGTTAGTTCTAGGGCAAGTGTTCAATTGTTGTCCCTGATAGGATTAGAGACCCTCAAGGCTTATGTATTCCAATTCTCATGCTCTAACAATGACTCAAAATATGAAGCTTTGATCCATGGTCTATTTCTCGCCAAGCGAATGGATGCAAAAAGGTTACAAGTATTCAGAGATTCTGAGTTGATAGTGAGTCAAGTTTGAGGGCAAGCAATTGCTAAAAATACGAGGATGAAGGCCTATAAATATCGTATATGGGATTTAATTGAAGGTTTTGAAGATTTCAATGTATAATTCATTCCTCGATCTGAGGATGACATAGCGGATCAGATGGCTTCAATCGGGTTACAATTCGATCCAATTTTTGACCCAAAGAAGAAAGCAGCACAATTTGTTGTCTGACCATCAATTCCTAATAATGATCAGAATCACCAAGTGTTTGAAGATGACGCCCAGATAGCCACCTTCATCTAGAAGGCGGAAGGAGTTTCTGACTATTCATAGCCAGAGGTTTACCCTTTTGAAGGGTGAGTGATTTAGCTAAAAGGAAATAAGCTCCCTCGAGGTTTGATTTCTCTCGAAAATATTTTTGATTGTGAATACAGGAGGAATGAAAACAAAAGGTTCACAACTAATGAAAATGATTATGAAGAGCTGGATGTCAAAAATGCTAGAAAGCTGAAAGTCAAAAGAAATGTTTCGTGGGAGGATAAAGAAAGATTAAGGGATCTATGTTCTAAGTACAATGGAGTAATATCATGGACCTATGATGATATTAGAGGATACGATCCTAGTATAATCCAGCATACCATTGATTTGGTGGAAGGGTCAAAACCAGTCTGATAGAAGTAGAGGCCTGTTAATCCAAAGGTTGAGGCATTGATGGCACATGAGCTCACTAAATTAATAGAATCTTGAATCATTTATCCAATTAAACACTCAACTTGGGTGTCTAATCTGGTACCGGTTTGAAAGCAAAATGGTGATATTCAACTTTGTGTTGATTTTTGAGACCTGAATAGAGCCTCGCTAAATGATCACTACCCTTTTCCCTCCATGGAACAGATCTTGCAGACAGTAGCTAGGTCAGAAATGTTCTCATTACTTGAAGAATTCTCAGGATACAATCAAGTATATGTCAAGGAGGGAGACCAACATAAAATGACGTCTACCACCAAGTGGGGAACGTTCACATATGCAAAGATGCCCTTCAAACTATCAAATGCTGGTGCAACTTTTTAGCGAGCCATGGACATTGCCTTTGCAAGTTTGATTAATTCAATCATTCTGATTTACCTGGATGACCTGATAGTTTTCTCAAAGTCAAAGGTTGATCATTTTGATCATCTAAAACAAGTTTTCCAAAGATGCCAAAAGTTTACGATTTCTTTAAATCCCAAAAAATGTGTGTTTGGAGTACCTCAAGGTAAACTACTTGGTTTTGTAGTATCCAAGGAGGGAATTGCAATAGATCCCGAATGATTGAAATCTATAATGGATTTACCCTTACTGGTAAACCAGAAAGGGTTACAGTCTTTCTTAGGAAAGATTAATTTTATCAGTCGGTTCATTTCAGACTTTGCAGGCATTGCAAGACCCATCACGTTGATGCTCAAGAAGAACTTGATGTTCAAATGGAAACCTGAAGGCAAGGTAACTTTCAAACAAATAAAGGAGGTTGTTTCCATTGCTCCAATACTGGCCAATCCAGAATTTTCTAAAGACTTCTTGCGATATGTGTACAGTGGTCAGCATAACATAGGTTCTGTGCTCACTCAAAGGGAGGAAGAAAAGAACAAGGAGCATCTAATTACTTTCCATTCAAGAACCCTCAAGGATTACGAAACCAAATACAATTTTGTAGAAAAGCAAGCTTTTTCCATTGTTAAGAGTCTTAAAAAATTTTGACACTTGATATCGGCTAATAAGATCACTATCTTGGTTGCTCACCCAAGTGTAAGAGAATACATTACTGAAGGAGAGATAACTAAAAAAAGATCTAATTGGATCACCAAGATCCTGGAGTACGATGTGGATATCAAATTAACTAAGTTGGTGCAGGGAAGAGGCCTCTGTGAGTATCTTGCAAAGGAGTTTAGATCTGAAGCCAACAGAGAGATTGATCAAGTTTACTCAAATCAGTTTGATTCTGATGAATCTTGGGTGGTAGATCATACACTATACATGTAGAAGGGGTACTACTCGACGACCCTCCCATTCCAAAAATGAAGATACTATCGACTTCAAGGAAATAGGTATGTATTAGTTGAGGGAATTTTATTTAAAATGAACTATGATGAAGTATTGCTCCGATGTTTGGAAAAGCGCCAAGCATAAAGGGTTTTATCAGAATTCCACAACAATCCTAAGGGTGGAAATTTTTTTGCTAAAACTACCTCCCTGAAAATCATGCAAGTGGGATACTATTGGCCTTCAATGTTTTATAAAGTGCACCATTTGGTGCAGAATTGTACTTAGTGCCAATTCTTTGTTGGCAAGACAAAGAATTTTGCTTTGCCTTTAAGTCCCATTGTAACTAAAGAGCCTTTTGCTCAATGGGGACTCGATTTTGTCGGGATGATAAATCCCATCTCCAATGTAGGCCATAAGTGGATCCTCATGGTGACTGATTATTTCACAAGGTGGATAGAGGATATCGACCTAAAAGGTGCTACAAAAGGTGAGATTGTTAGCTTTCTAGAAGAATTGGTGACTAGGTTTGGTTCACCAAAGACCGTCATATCCGATAATGCTCGAACCTTTGTAGGTTCAAAAATTTCAGCTTTTGCTATTAAGAATGGGATCTACCTCAAGACTTCATCAAATTATTACCCACAAGGGAATGGGTTAGCACAGTCAACAAACAAAAACCTAATTAGGTTAATCAAGCGCATTGGGTCTGAAAGACAAAGAGAATGGCACAAACATTTGCGGGCTGCTTTATGGGTAGACCAGATCACGCCAAAGTAGATCCTAAATAAATCTCCATATGAATTCATGTATGGGAAGGAGGTATTCTTACCCATTTCTATAGAGCTCCCCGCTTTACAATTGCTAAAAGCCTTGGAGATAGAGGAGAGCAGCGGAATGGAAGTATGGATAGCAAAACTCCTCAAGTTGGAAGAAAATAGAAAAAAGGCTTTTGAAGCCATGATTGACCACCAACAGACGGTTAAGTGATGGTTTGATAAAAATACTTCCAACCTTGATTTTTCAGGAAGGAAACCTAGTGCTAAAATATGACAAACGCACTGCAAAACCTAGGCAACACACCAAGTTCAAAGCATTGTGGAAGGAGCCTTTCTGAATCAACGTGTGCAAAGAGAAGAATGCATATGAGCTAGAAGATATGGAAGATAATGCTTTAGGGATAGTGGTAAATGGTATTTATCTAAAACCTTTCCATTAAAGTATAACATTATTTCAAAAAAATTCACAGATGTGTGCCATATGTAAAATTTTGTGAATATCATTTTAAGTTTTAGAATAAGGCAGAATAAAAATGAAGAGACAAAAGAAGTAAGGAAATATTGTATTATATTATATTTTTATCAAAACTTACAAGTATGAGGTAGCTCGAGGCTCAAAATTTAACAGAAAAAGCTCTCTTGAGCAAAACCCAGAAAGGGTCTTTGAGAAAAATGTACAAAAGAGAAAAATGGAGGCATGTTTACAAATAGTCAAAAGGATAGGCCTCTAGACATAATTATGTGGGAATATTGCCCATAGTTGTTTTTTTTTCTTTCTTCTTCTTCTTCTTTGTTATAGGAAAGCAAGGAACACACAACACATGGCGCATGGACCTCGACCTCAGTCTCCATGATTGTACGCCACAAGCTCAAAGTGCTTTTTGAAGTCAAACCTAGGAGCTTCATCGACACCATATTCCCAAAGGAAGTAGGTGGCAGTAGGTAGAGATAGAGCATGGTGGCTTTCAAGCTCCATGGTGTGGAAGTTGGTCAGAAAAGGTAGCCAAGGCGCATCCATGCCATGATCAATGGACTGATGAAGGTCCATTGCACTAGGAATGTCGACACCAGGGATGGAAACCTACACAATTTTGTCGAGTCCTTCCAGCAGAGAGATGTCAAACATTCGGCAACACAACTCCACTATCTTGTGTTTGGCGATATTTAGGTCCAAGAGAGAGACCACAAAGCGGGATAGTATGTTGCAATTGCTCCTCATCTAGTTTTCATCTTCAATGAAGTCCATGCCAATGACCCAACGGAAGGAAATTACCCCCAACTAGTCACACCTCTTCACTAGGTGTTTGATTTCATCGGTAGTGATTTCCCTAGTAAAGGTGTATTGTGGCCTTCAAGGAAGAAGATAGATAGGAGTAACTAGGCTGATAGACATGGCTAAAGCAGTAGAGTGAAATATGATATGCAAAAGGAGAAGAGGCTGGCTAAAACTCAAAAGGCTTACTTTTTGAATGAATATAACCTTAAGGTGGCATAGTTATTTATAGAAAAGAGGTGTCGGTGAACTCAAACAGCGGAAGGTCTATTTTTGGCTGGACGACAATGGGAAAATATCAAAACAACTGATGAATGGAGGGTAAATCATACGAAAAATTTGACATAAGGTCCAAAAATTAAATTTTGGGCGTTGGTAGTAAATGCTCATATAAGCCAATTGATGACATGTGTCCTTTTCCATCATCGACTGTAGCTAGCTTACGCAAGTGGAGAGACATGGATTAGCTTGCTAATCTTTGATAAATTAATGAGGGAATATTTTCAAAGGTATTTCACATCACCTCAACAAGATTGACATAATTAGGGCACTCTCCTCGAGGAAACAAGCTTATTTGTGAAAAGAAGTGGCAAAGGGAATGTACTAATTCCATTCTTGTAGAGTTTGGTATTCCCGAGGGATACAGATCTCCAACCCACATGTATTGCCTTGTTGGAAACATTTAATAGACCAAGTGGTAACAGAATGTCCTTAACTACATGTGCTTCCTAAGGAAATTAATTATGCTAAAAAGCAAATTTTTCCTAAGGAAGAAAGAATCAAGTGGCCATTTTAGTAAAAAATAACAACTCTTTGCAAAATTTTGAAACAACCATGGAAAAACCATCAACGACTGGTAGAAGGGAAGACTCTGCATCGAAAAGGGTTGTTTTCACCATTATCTTTGGGTGAAAATAATTTGCTAATGCCCCAGTACCTAAAGACTAACATTTTGAGTTTTGTAAGAAGGTGCATGTGGACAGAAGTGTTAAAAGAGAGGCGGTGTGAGACACTGCCGACAATGTTTTTGACTCAAGATTGGAAAATAACCCTAAAAATCTCAGGGAGGGAGCATTCCAAAGAATGAAAGACTACAACACCTCTGATGGTTTTTCCTCTCGGCTCTAGAATTGTGGTCTGCCATAGTTTATGCTACTTTCCATACATCCATGCCCATAACTAGTGGACGCATGTACTAAGACGTTTGATGGGGGAACTAGAACCATAACAGGCAACAAGATCAAGGTCACAATTTCTCTTGTAGCTATATGGGAAATGTTGTGTATCCCTCCCAACCGACATGTTGAGGTTTTCAATGAGGAGGAGATGGATATTTATTGGGAGGAAGCCAATGAAAGAGAGGTTTTCTATTATAATAAAATAGAGGAGAAACTATCAAGGGGCCATTTCATTTTCCCCTTAGCATCCAGAAGGTTCAAAAGAAACACACATGATCTTTTCTCGATGTTGGCCTGGGTGTTCTGCCTAGATGATGATGAAGAGGTCCACACTTTCTAGATGGCCTTGGCTCTGATACTCAAGCGAGAAAGGGAGCATAGATATTTTGACTTCTCTGATGTAATACCAGCAAACATGTTAATGTAGCTGAGGAATTACCCAACCAAGTCTAAATTCAGGTATTCCTTTGTCTTGGTTCACTTAATTTTAAATCAGAACTTTGGGTTTCTAGAAATAAATTTGCTGGTCTCTAGGTTTGATAAAGAGGGTTTAATTTAGTTGATCTCTATATGGACTTATGTCCTGTCAAGAACAAGTAGTTATTACTTGTTTGCCCATCACTTTTTGAGACCCATACTTCAAGAGCTTTTTCTGCGTCCGATAGGTCGCTTGTCCTCTGAGGTTTTGAAATGGATTAAAAATTCATCAAAACTGATAGATTATTTCTTTGGAGAAGATTTTAAATTTATCAGATATCATGGTTTCGTGAGAGAACCTTTCCAACTCCCTAGATTTGTGACAGATAGGGTTTTTGCGTTGGAGGCATGTCGTCAGGCAACTCTTACCGACAATGCATACGACAGGGGAATAAATAAAATGAAATTGTATCTGCTTCCCCTTTGCATTGCAAATAGAAAAGTAGTGTTAGAGAAGCAGAAAGCATAAAAGGATTTGACCAATCTGTTGGCGGCCCTAGGCTTATTCCTGATAAGTGAAAAATGGGACTGCAATCCATCAAAGTAGCTTCCCCTAAAGCACGAGACATGGGAATATATGAAGTCAAAGAGGAACCTGACTCAGGAGAAGTCAGAAGTGTACGTTGACTTGGCCCTTATACTGACCAAAAAGCCAAAGTGGCTAAGTTTCTACACACCACAAACAAAATATCAAAGGGAGGTTTCGATAGGTAAAACACTAAAAAATTAGATGAAATGGCAAGGGTGGTCAGAAAGAAAGATGGCAGACTTCTGGAGATTCCAACAAGAGATGGGAGGAACACATAAGTTGCTCAGAGAGCTCCGCCCATATGACGAACAGTTTGAAGATGTTTATGACTGAGAGGTTGATTTTGACAACAACAACCCAGATTCCAGCCATGAAGTAACAAAGGAGTGGCTTCCATGCCAAACTTCCTAACCACAAGAGTCCGACAGAGGGAGGAGCTCTAAGAAAAAGGATTCACAAGTTGTATCCTCCACCAGTGCTCAAAGTAAGGGTAAGAGAACCTTACAACCTCCAAGAGGATCATCTATACAATAGGAGGGCCAAGCTTCAACATGATCATCTACCAAGGAATCAAAACATTCTAGTTCAGGTCGAACGAAGATGAGGCGAGTCTAAAATATGGACATATCTAATGTAGCTATCAGAAATGAAGAAGAAGAAGAATCTTCCTTCTAGCATGATCGGGTGGTCATGGTTTAGATAAGTCTTTCTTCCCCTCTTCTTCCTATTTCTGCGTCTTTGATCAATCCTTTTCCCCCACCATTTGAAAAGAATCCTCCACCTACCGACCCTGAGCTTTTGGTTCTAAGTGAGCTCCCTGCCATTTTTAATATACCAAGTGATGTGCCTCAGTGTGTCAAGCAAGTAGCATCTGCTTCAGCCATTGTTGACTCTTTGATCACCCTATCCAGGGCCCCTATTGAGAAAGTTGAATCATCAATGCTACTTGTCACCCCAGGTCCATCCGCATTCGAATAGAAAATGCCCATCTCGTTTGTTTTTCTTTTTACTCCAACTGGTACTTCTAATGCCCAATCCCAATTTGGTATTCCACCATTTTCAATGATTACTCTTCCTTTCACCTCTCCACATTCCCACACATCCTAGGTTTCCCCTTTTGTTACTCTTTTCAATCTGCCCTTGGTGCTTCTATGGTAGCATAGAGCATTGATTCCCCACAAAATCTTCAAAAGCATTTCGATGCGACCAAGCTAGCCCGACAAAATAGGAAGCAGAAAAGAAGAGAGAAGAATGTCAAGCTGCCAACTGCTAAAAAGATTCAAACATGTTTTAATGAAGAACGAAATTCTCTATGGATCACTACCATGAAGTCGCTCGTAGCTTGACCCAAAGGACATATATAGATAGAAGACTATGACACTAGAGTAGTGGATCTAAATTTAAATGATATTCACCCATGCAACAAGGTGGATCTAGCCAAGACCACTCAGAAGGTGGTATATATGAATTATGAGAGGTTAGATCGGAAGCTGAGAAAACATGAGGTTGAGTTGGTGAATGTAAAGGAGATAATGAATCAACTATAGTCAGAACTCAGGGCCTAAAATGAATAAATGAACCAAATAATGTAAGTGCAAGAATAGCAAGAAGAGGTCACATGATCTCTTTCAGCACTTCAAGATGAGCGGATTCAACTGTATTTTGAAATAGATAGATTGAAAGGATAAATTACAGTTGAGTGCCAATCTAGTGTAGAACACTAGTGTGCTCGGGAGAGTCTAAGGAAGGAGTTGGATGGTCTTTGAACTCAACCTTTAGAAAATTTGCAAAAGGCCTGAGAGAAAGCCGAAAAGCTAAAAAGTGACATACAAGAAGCTGAGTCTACTTTGTAGGCTCGTAATTAGGAGGTCAGAAATTTAGTTTGCGAACTAGCAGAGGCCCTTGAAAAAATAGATCAACTAGAACAAAGGTTAAAGGGAAAAGAGACTCAACTACAAGAAGAGCTAGCAACTACACAAAGGTCTATGACCCTTCCTATGAAGAGAAGGTTGGTATCCACCTATTGGGAGTGAATCATTTTTGTGCTCTCCATTTTGAAACCGGCCTTACAATTTTTGAGGGATTCCCAAGAAATAAATGAAAGGGTTGGCCCGTTGGCTGACCAAACTCTTCAGGAATACACTCCCTGAGTTGATGAGTCACAAAACTTAATTTCTAAGTTATGTGTGGCAACAAATGAGGCTTTGAAAGGTGCAGGGATTATAGATCAGAGGGTTACCTCTAGCAAAGCAAGTGAATTCACCCACTGTCATAAGGTAGCGGTGAAGACAAAGAACAACCATGCGATGTTAAACAAGAGGGTCAACAAAATCAAGAAGGATTTTGGGGTCTTATATAGCTTTGGGTTACCTCCTTTCCTTTTAGTGAATGGAGATGTTTTATCAGTTGAGCAAATTACAAAAGAGGTTAGAAGTAAGGTTCAGACTTTAGCAGAACTTCCAGAGTCGAGTTCACCGCCTATAGCGGACGACGTTGAAAATGAATTCCTTCAACTTTCTCATCTTTACTATCATTTGGGAGCCATTTCAACAAGGTGGGGATTTGTTTCTTTTGAAGAAGTCTTTGAGCTGGATTAGGCATAAAAAGCTTTTTGTAGTCTTGCCCGACTGACTGATGTAGATTGGGAGATGTTGCATTCTAGCTTCCTCAAACTCCAAGATGACCAAAGGTCTAGGTTCATTCCTTCACAAGTGAAGCCCCCCTGTGAGCTTCCAGAACTATGAAGAATTTTTTTTCCTTAGTCCATTTTTTATTTTCAGCTTTATTTTTGTCTTCAAGTAGGATCCACACGCAAAGAGTTTGTGTTTCTGATAGGCACACAATGCACCACATGGTGGTTGTACATGTCTTGTTAATCACTTTGTTTATAGCTGGGAGTCAAACCATGTGTCAGCTTGGTGGATGATTTCTAGAAATCGATTTTTGTGAATCTGAGACTATCCGCATGCATGACACATCATCTCTTCTCTATGGAGGATTTGTATCTTGGGAGTTTGTCGAAATGCATTTTTGATTGAGCTAGGGAAAGGACATGAGTTGGTGCCACCAAAGCCACTTGATTGATTGACAAGACCTTTGCTAGACTGTCTTTCTAGGATCTAAGTGATTACAAGGGGTAATCTTGTTAAAATATCTAAATGATATTAATGTGACAGTTGAAAGTTGGTGAGCAGGATTGTAGCGACCTAACAAAAGATCTAGGTTCAGATTTCCAAGCTATCAGGTGCAAATGTCTGACAGTCATTACTTCTCAAAAATTCAGCTTTTCTCTCTCCTTGGTGGCTATAAATGGAATGCGGTAGCATGTTGAAAGGGTTCCTGAAGTTTTCCTTTTGGAAAAAGTTTCCTTAGCTTTCATAGTTAGTAGAAATATATATTTTTAAGTTTACATAACACTACTTCACTCTGGCATGCTATGTCTCTTATAAGGAAAAATTTAGTGGAAAATAATAGAAATCAAGAGCTCCAAAAATGATGAATAGTACAAGCTAAAATGAAGACTGAATCACTAGGTATTTACAAAAAAATAATTTCGTCTCAATTAATTCGCCATGTAAATGATGCGTCATTGGTACTGATTCGCCAATAGTTTATACAGTGGAATTTAAAAATATTAATAATATTCGCCAGTAATATTGTGTAATTTCAGAGAATCAAGAAGGGAATCTACTATGTGCCAAGCTCCCGAAAAGATGTTCGATCAAAGCTTTGTTTGATCTCCACCATTCATTATTTCCAATAGTTCATGACATACATCATCATCGTTGTATTGATAGGACATCCCTAAGTGTCCCACCAATGATGTTCACTCATGCCCATAAGGCTTCCATACTCCACCTGGGGTCCACCAAGGCACAAGTACACCACTTGTGTAATTTCGGAGAATCATGAAGGGAATCTACAATATTCGTGCGAAGCTCCCGGAAAGACATTCGATCAAAGCTTTGTTTTATCTCCACCGTTCACTATTGCCAATAGTTCATGACATATGCCATCATCATTGTATCGATGAGACATCCCTAAGTGTCCTACTGATGATGTTCACTCATGCCAATATTTTCTCACAGAATGAACTTGCAGTCGTCCAATTTAAGAGCTAATCAATGGTAAAATTTTCAAGTTTCATTTAGTCTTACTTTTCAAGTGAAAATTTTTAAAAACAGTTCATTCGTGTGTGTTCCAACGCATTCACGAGCACATTAGGGCCACTATCCTCGGACCCCGTGAGGGGGTGTTGCCCCCTTGAACCCTACAAGGGGGCTCTGCCCCCTTGACTCTTCCGGTGGCTACCGCCCCCAAGCCCCTACTTCAATATTAAAAGAAATAAAAAAATATATGGGGCAACTACGTTGACCAACTATGCAAATTTTTAAATAAGAGATTCGCCATTGTAATTAATCTTTTTAGTGATTATTCACTAGGATTCGCCACTGTGATTATTATTTTTACCAATTATTCATGAA
This sequence comes from Sequoiadendron giganteum, assembly GCA_007115665.2. Classification (NCBI taxonomy): domain Eukaryota; kingdom Viridiplantae; phylum Streptophyta; class Pinopsida; order Cupressales; family Cupressaceae; genus Sequoiadendron; species Sequoiadendron giganteum. The sequence goes on along the minus strand of CM021104.1, from coordinate 645,933,209 downwards.
GATTTGCCAGGATTTTACACCTTTTCCAAGCGGGGGGTTTCTTAAAGTTATCCCTGGGACTCTCTTATACGATAAAACTATTATCGGATTGGAATCCGATCTCTATCTTAAAGTTCATTTAATATTTTGAAGTACGAATATTTGGGAGACATATTTGAAACTGTGCATGATATGGCCTTTGTCATTATTTCCTTCTTTATATCTTTTTTCAGAATAAAACACTATGTCTTGCTTAATCTGGATAGTTTGATCATCGGATTTCCATGTTGTTTGTGTATATGATTAAGTTATAATATATAGGAAATGGGTTATGTCTTTTGACTTCTCTATTTTCTTAGTAGGTTATCATTTTTTCATGATATGATATATTAAGAGGTTGGGTTTGTGTAGATTTTAAATATCTTTCCATTGATTCTTGAAACTTCTATGTTTGGTCAGATCTTAATACGTACTTCCTACGAGTGGATTGAATGACTGCATTTGTGCTTATATCTAGCCTATGTTGTTTGTTCTCCTCTCAACAATGAAGGGATTTGGTGTTTTGTGTCTATTATATCACTCATAGAAGGAAACTTGTGGTTTTGAAATGTTGTAAAAGCGTTGGCGCATTGCCAATTTTAAAGTTTTTTTGTTTGCATTCCTTTCTACTCTTTTCCTAGACTTAGAGAAGAGTCTACTTTCTATTAAAATATTGGAGGTATTCAGTGGGATTATCCCCCACTCGCTGAATTTACCATAAGAATGTCGGAGAGGCACAAAATTTGATGATCAGCAATACTAATATCAAGTTTATTCTTAACATAAATATTATTATTGACTTTTTATCCATAAAAGAAAACTCTTCACATTTTTATAAAATTTCTTCATAATTTTGATATAATCCACATTATTTGATGTTGATATTGTTATTGCATCTATTACTGTTACTCTTATTTTTACTATTAATTACTAATAATAAATTTATTACTGGGGAAGGTTGGGTTCTGTCGAGTGAATGACCTTTCTTATGGTTTCTTGTGTTTGTGGCTATCTTGGGCCCCTTTTTTGTCATATCATGCCTTAGGCACAAGAATTTTTATTTACTTTTTGTTGTATGACCATATTTATTATGGTTTTTGGGGTTTTTATTATGCCTACAATTGGATTTAACCCAAAATTTCTTTCTAGTGTTGGCAGTTTGACGGATTTGCTCAATGGCTCCTCCTCCAAACAAGCATCCCCAGAAATTTGTTCTGAAAGTGTTCCATGAGTTTAAGTCTTTTGATTCTCTAGCTGATGTGGTGTTACCCATCCCGGATTTTAATTCTACATGTCAATGGTTAAAGCAACATACTCCTATCGATTATTTTTTTGGGAGGACTCCCTCTAAAAGTGTGCTTAAAGAATGGGTTCAAAACGCCTAGGTCCCTCATGGGGTCCGCCTTAATATGGCTCAAAATTTCACTAAAGGATTTTTTCTTTTTTATTTCACAAAGGTCAATCATGTTCAAGAAATCCTAAATCATGGTCCTTGGTATGTCCTATCCTCTTTGCTAGTTTTCTAGCCTTGGAACCAAGACTTCGCTATCTTAGATGACACCAAGTTACAAGTTCTAGTCTAGATTGAGTTTCTTGGTCTGCCCTTGCCTTGCATTTCTTACAGCATATTGCTTCTTCCCTGGGGAGGGTTATTTGTGTTGAACAAGATGGGTTCTTTCAAGATTTCCCTCAAAAGAGAGTCTATGTTGAAGTGGATATTTCACAAGATTTAAAAGAGTCCATTGATATTCAAATTGGATCTTTTCGGCATACCTAAAAGGTCACTTATTTTAATCTACCAAACACTTGCTATCAATGTCAGTCCACTAACCACAAGATTAAGGATTTCCATCTTCCAATCCCCCATACTCAATCTCTTCCATGAGAACCTAATAAGCCTCATTAGGTGGAAGGTGCTACTACCAAAATAGAGGAAAAAAGGACAACGATTACCAATCGAAAAAATACGTCCAATGGCTCTAGGGCAGTTACCAAAATCCCCAAGCCAGTCAAGGAAGTTTCAAACCCTTCTGTGAAGGGGAAGGAAACCTAGATGGTTTCTAATAACACTCCAGCTTGGCCAAGGCCTTCAGCTATGCCCCAACCTACCTCAGTAGTGATAGCTGAGCTGACTTAGTCTCCTCCTATGTTAGGAATCCATAGGAGATCTCACAATCCTTCTCGACCTCTAGAACAAGAATATGTTCGAGAAAAATGGAGGCATTTTTCTCATACCATTCAAATTGAGTCAGTCCCATTAGATTTTTTTTAGATTCACTATTCCTCTCTAGAAGAGCTAGACTTTGATGAAATGGTGGAGTTTCTAATAAGAATTTCCTTTCTTGGAATGTTTGAGGTCTAACAAACCTCTCTAGGAAGTATTCTATTAGGGATACTCTTCAGAAATATGTTGGTATTGATGTTTTGTGTCTTCAAGAAGTGAAAGTTGTTGGTTTTTTGCTCTCTTCAGCATTCCATTCTATTTGGCTAGCAAGTAAAATATTTTATACTAATGATGAGGTTGGATGTGGCAGAGTGATCACCATTTTGTTCCCATGGTGGCATGCTTGTGTTGTTGATCATGGGTTTGACCCCACACATCGGTTCGTTTGGATTCTTTTGAACATTGATAAGCATTCCTTTGGGATTATTAATGTTTATGTCTCAAATGATGTTGTTGAAATATCTATTCTCTAGCGATGGATTGCTAACTCATTGCTAGTTTCTACCTGGCTACTTTGTGGGGATTACAATATGGTGGAGATGGTATACGGCAAAGATGGTACTCTACCATTTTGGTGGGTAGCAGGTGAAAGAGAGGCCTGGTTTTACATGTCTAATAAATTGGGTATTTTCAACCCCAATACTTTCCACCACCATTCTCATTCTCTTTGGCACACTTGGTGCACTTTTTGAGTTGAGTCTAACATGATATTTAAATGCCTTGATCATGCTGTGATCTCGACTCATAATTTTTCTCTTTTGCTAGCTATTCCCCACTTACGGTAAATTTTTTAGTGGATGTGACGTTGTTGGACCACTTTCTTATTTTTTAAATTGAATGGGAATTAAGGTAGCCCTACACTAGTAGGACCCATTTTTTTTTAAATACCTCTCTATTGAGTCACCAACCCATGCTGGCCCACATCCGCACTATCTAGAATTTGGAGTGTCGACCGCCCCACTCAACTAGTTGGATCAAGTGGTGGAATGATTCCATCACCTTTACTATGAGGTTTCTTCACATTTATGGGTTGATGCAGTATTGGGCTTCAACTCAATCAAAATTCTTTAAGTTTCAAGAACTTTCTTCACAGGAAACCTCTATCTACAAAGGCATAACTTTGGATTTTGACTCTCCCAACTCAACCAAGGTTACCAAGGGCCTATTTACCCCTTATGGACTCAAAATCAAGGAAACTAAACTCGTACTAAGGTCTTCTTACTTCAAACTTTGACCATTCCCTTATTGGCTGCCCCAATTCCTAGTAGGTCTCCATTTAGGTCTTCTATTGTTTTATTCACAACCTGGGAATTGAAAACCAAATCTAATAACACTTTTGGATACCCTTTTTTTAGTTTCAAAACATATCTTGAAATAGACTAGGTTTACTTTGGGACACATGGCTCAAAAACTTAGTTTTACCATTTTCAACTAGGCCTAATTAGACCACTTTTACAAAACAACTACCAACCAAACACTCCTCCAGACCCAAATCAACTTGGAAACTCCTTAACCAAGTTACAAATGGTCAGGATCAACAACTCTTATCAATGAGTACACTCACAACTTCACCCAACTCCAAAATCTCACTTTTGGTCTATTTAGGCTTGCATACAATAAGGGTTTATTGAAAATCTGACTTCCTAATCTAGTTCCACCTTACCAACTATTCAAACGCTTCACAAAAAACCTGCACATGCTTCTCAAACCTTTACCCAAACTTTATCAAGTCATTTGTATCAAAACTCAATTTGTAGCCATCTTTTTCATACCAAAACTCACAAACTTGCAACTAGGGCATCAACCCAACTTGTACAAAACAAAAAATTAAGAATTATCCATTCAAGGAGTTATGGAAAACATAAAAAATAGACCTTCACACCAATTTTTATCATTTTCCAACCGTGGGAAATCAAGATATCAAATTTTTTTCAAAATTGGAACCTTGATTTCTGAACAGGGTAGCTGGAAAGATTTGACCATTAGACAACTTAAATGACCTTTTGTTTCGACCTGGTAAGAATGAATTTTTTTTGAAATTAAACCATATTTCAATCCATATAAGTCTCAGACCCGTACTAGTTCGTAGAAGGCCGTACAAAGCAAGGAAACTACAGAAAATGCACTAAAATTGCAAGAAAACAGAGTTTCTTCCATTCTTTTTGTCCTCCAAACGCTTCAATAATGCTGCCTTGTAGTTTGTGAGGAAAAAATAACACCATGTGCCATTGTAACTAATCATTTACAAACAAGAAAACACTCAAGTGATTGTTCAAATTCCTCCTACATGCAATTTTCCAAGTTGCGAAGCAACTTTTACATTCTTTCAACAACTTTTATCCAACGCCTAAGAATGACCCTACATGACACCAAACATGCAAAAATGGTCTTGATTCGACCTTATTACATCAATTAGGTTACAAAACAACCAAAATACTAATGTAGACACCTAAATGCATCAATAAAACAAAATGTTCATGGTGCTCTTGCACCATACTCCCTGCCAAAAGAAAATTCAAAGCCCTCTTGAATTGAGGGTAGTAACAAGTCTTCATCCTTTGAATTCTCCTCCTTGATGTCCTCTATGCTTTGCCTCTTGTCCTCTTTGAAATATCTCCAGTTGGTCTTCATTTTCACTTTTGGTTTCATCTTGTCAAAGCAGCCTATCCTTCTAACTATCTTGTCACCTTGAATCTGTTCCTTCATGCTTTGATGTATCCCAATCTTTGTCTCAACACCTTTCTCCTCTTCCATAACCTATTTCATCTTGACTTTTGGTTTTTTTTTCCTTAAAATTTCTATCACAACAAGAAAGTGATAGATGTCTTCCTTGTCCTTTTTCCTTTGCAATATAGTCATGATCTTTGCACCTTTATTTTTCTCTCCCATCTGATATTCTGCCCCTCTATATGTTTCTTTCTCAAGGCTACCAATCTCTGATATGAAAGAAATAGAAAACATACTATCCTCCTTTACAAACAATGAAGGAAACATTAAATCACCATACCTTTGCAATACCATTTCATCCTTTATCTTCTCTTCAACATTAGGTCCTGACACCAACACATCATTTCCCTCCAAAATCAATTCATCTTTCACCTTTGCTGTCTTCGTGCCTTCAAACTCTGATATGGCTGCAACCTCTAAGTGGTCTTCTTCTTCTATTTTGTGTTTTTCTTCTTCTTCCTCTATTATCTTCACTTGTCTTCTCCTTTGAACTATCTTCTTAGTGGGCCATACAACTTGTGTATGTTAGAATGTGTAAATCAAAATGAATCTAATCTAATACACCAATGAAACATTAGGTTAAAGAAACTAATTAAGGAAAGCAAAATGCAAACTCTAAACCACAACTTCTTCAAATTCGTCCCATTGTCCTATATCTCCAAGGATTCATTTCAAGATGCTTGCTCTCAGTTGTTTAAAACAACAGCTTGTAGAATGGCAGCTTGAGAGAATGAGATTAATAAAAATGCATATGCATTGCTACAAGATTAAACTATGAAAATTGAAATGCTATGCAACTATAGTGACTACACATGAAAATATGAGATTTGAGGTCCTTTTCCACTCATAAGAGGGCTGTATTTATAGATTTTTGAAGGTAGGAATTCAATTGGCCAAGATCGACGGTTGAGTTCAAAACCTGTTAAAATGAATGGTGAGAGATCGAGAATTCGAAAAGGAGGTGGAATTCTGAGAGACTGATGGAAAATGAAGAGACAAATGAAAGGTGTCTCTCATAATTAAATAAATAAATATTTAATTATGTGTGAGAGAAATGAAAAGGCATTTAAATAAATATTGTAAATATTTAATTATGTGAGAAGAGAAAAAACTTTTTAATTAAATATTTGAAATATTTAATTTTGTGGGAAGAGTGAGAAATTTGGAAATGTGTTTTAATTAAATATCGAAAATATTTAATTAAATGTGGAGAGAAGAATATCATTTAAATTTAGAATTTAAACTTGTGATAATTAATGTAAATAAATTGTAAAATCTATTTAATTAATTAAGAGGAAGATAACATTAATTAAATAAACTTATTTATTTAATTAAATTAGAAGAATTGGAAAATGAACAATATAAATAAATAATTAAATTTATCTATATGTAGATGACTTAAAAATATTAATTAAATAATTCATATTTAATTAATTAATAGGTTCGATTAACTGTGACCTTTTTAGATGTGTACATTTTGCCCCTCTTTGAAGTGATGTGTTTCATGCATTGCTTCATAGAATTTTCCCTTGACTTTGAAAAATTTACTGATGATGCTATATGACCCCTCGGGTGATGAATCAGATAAAGATGATTTTTGGAAATTTTTTATTGATTTTCTATCTGATTGATGACTTGATGAAAAGCCCTATTGAAAGATTGATATGAAGATGAAGAACTTTGATTTTTGCCCCGATTGATGATGCTTTTTGATTGATAAATTTGCTTCCATGCAATATGAAAAACAAATAGTAGATTTGATTTGATTGATAAATTTGCTTCCATGCGATATGGAAAACAAATAGAAATGATAGATTTGATTTCTTGATTGAAAGTCAAATAGATAGATATTGAGTCATGATGACTGTTAAATTTGTTCCCATGCGATATGAAAAATAAATAGTAGAAATGATTGATAAATTTGCTTCCTTGATTGAAAGTCAAATTGAGTCATGATGACTGTTAAATTTGTTTCCATGCGATATGGAAAACAAATAGTAGAAATGATTGATAAATTTGCTTCCCTGATTGAAAGTCAAATTGAGTCATGATGACTGTTAAATTTGTTTCCATGCGATATGAAAAACAAATAGTAAAAATGATTGATAAATTTGCTTCCCTGATTGAAAGTCAAATTGAGTCATGATGACTATTAAATTTGTTTCCATGTGATATGAAAAACAAATAGAAATTGATTTGAACTTGCTTGATGTATTGATGATAGTGTTGTTGATTAGGGAAGGATACATCCCGATGATTATGATGATGATCGAGGCTTGCAGTAAGGCTAGGAACAAGACCAAAGGTATGATTAAACGATTTGTGCTAGATTGAATTGATTGATAAGATGAGATTGGAAGAAATGATTGGATGAATTGATTGAGATGATAATGAATATGATACTGAAATGAAATGATGATGTAAGTATGCAAGTGTAATGATAATGGAAAATGATGTGAAATGAATGTGAATGATAATGAAAATGAGATGTACCAAATGTCCAGTCATACTCAACCATTGTCTGAAAAAGATATTCAAGAATATGGTCAACCCTCAAAAATCTATTAAAAAGTCCCTCAAAATGCAAATGAATTATGCAGTCCTAAATGAAATAATGAACCATTCTCCTTGTTGCCATTTCCTACTATGTTTAGTTGTCATCATTGAGCCTTTTGATATGTTGAAAGTTAGTACAAGCATCAAAGGGTATGTTAGCACCAATGATGACCTGAGTACTGCTTTCATAATGTTTGATGTAGCAAGTTAATACAAGCATCAAGGTATAATTGAACCAAGATGACCTGAGTATTGCTTGCATAAATAGACAAAAGTTAACCATTTTCCTATGCAAATTCTGAAATGTCATCAATGATACATTATAGAGCATGTCCCATGACCAATTTGCACCATACTAAGGATTAACATACAAACATCAAGCAAAGAAAAATCACACTTCTTCCTTGTGATTCTAGTTCAATACATCATTGAACCACTCCAAAGACATGATGTCATCAAATATCAAAACAACAATTGCAACTTATTGCTTTAAGTTTTCCATTCATTGAATTCAGATTAAGATCATCCAGTTTATTTCAGTTTCAATGTATGACATGTCTCAAAGTTGTTTTGACCAAGCTTGATTGGGTATTCGATTGTTGATCTGATACTTAATAATTGACACATGTTGCTTGTTTTCTCAAACAAAGTTGATTTCCCCCAACGAGTTCAGGATTTTGCCCCTAGTCTAGGGTGAGACACGACCATTTTATTGATGAAAGCATATGATTTATTGATTTTTCTTTGGATTTTAGGAATATTTTGATTTTTTTGAATTTTGATATATTTTGATTTATTTTTTTGGATTTTGATGATTTGGATATGGACATGCATGATGATATCAGTGCTCTGTTTTGAGATTTTGTTGAAAACCAAGCTAAGGTTGATTGATCAGATTGATGGATTGATAGTTTGACTAAGTGTGTTAAGTCAAACAAAGATGATAATGGATTCGTTAATTTGGCTAAGTGTGTTAAGCCAAACAAAGATGATAATGAATTTGTAAACCCAAGGAAGTTGCGTTATCCTAGAGTAAACTTGTTCACAAGATGATAGTTTGACTAAGTGTGTTAATTCAAACAAGGTGATAATTGATTGGATTTGATTGATCAAGATTGATGAAGCCTGATTTGGAACAAAATTATTTTGATGATTTGATGTGACACTGACACACAAGTTAGATGTGACTGATATGAATTTTTTAGATTGATGTTCGACAAAAGATAAAGCTTGATAAGGAGCGTCTTCCTATCAAAATAGGCCATGGGCTAGTGATTTGGATCTTTTGGCTGGCCCATTCTTGACCAATTTGATTTTACGTCTTCCAATGTTCAAATCACCACATAAGTTGGAGGATATATATCAAAATTCATTCCTGAAGCAAGATGTAAACATTTGCTCCCAATGCCTAGCAATGTATGGAATGGCCATGGGTGGATTCTTGAATAGGTGTATGGATAGATACTGTAAGCATGCAAAGGATGCCAAGGATTATCTTGTGACAAGATAAGGTGTTCAAACATAGGAATGCTCATTCAGATAATGCTTCAAGGCTCAGATAACGTTTGGATTGGATAGGATCAATGAAAATGACCCATGTCAAGATGTTTACCATAAACAAGTGTAAAGTGTTTACCAAACTTTTTCGAGATCAAGATAATGTAAATAGATGATAATGGGCTAGATAAATCGTTCATGGATGAATAGATGATATGGCTGGAATGTTGGCTTTATTATGGATGCGATAAGATGCTTTATCCTAAATTGGCGCACGTAGATGCTCGATTCTACACATGATGCCTGTTTTCTAGGTTTTCATCATGGTACCTGTCCAAAGTGCCACCAAAGTGGTTTTCGCTAGAGGACAATTTTTTTCTTTACTATTTTCAATCCTTTTTCTGATTTTTTTGGATTTTTCGTTGTCACCAAGATGCTTGTTTGCCAGGTTTTCATCAAGGTAACCATTTTTTTAGGACATTTTTCTGATTTTTTTGTATTTTTTGAGAGATTTTAAGCTAATGCTGAATCACCTAGTGGTGCTGATGTTGATACTTCTGTCATAATGTGCCATCGGTATCCTACTTGAAGAAGTTGTTTTTCCAAGATACGTGCACTTAAATGCAACTTTTGAGATCTTTGATCTGCTTTGCTGATACCAGAGTTAACCTCATCTTTGTGTGCACATCGCGATAGAGTGCCTTCTAAATCCTTATGATGAAGAGTCACTGCCAATACATGGTCAATTTGAGAATTGGATATCATGTGTGGAGGCATGGACGGAGTGTGTTTAGGAGTAGAAGATGGATTGGTCGATAGTTTGGAACCTTTGACTCTCCAAACTTGGGAAGATGAGCAATAATAGGTGGATATGGAAGTGTGCATGGAATTTGGACCAGCTACTTGATACACTTTGTACATTACTTGAGAAGCCTGCTTTTTCCTTTGTGGACATCTTTGATGGATACTCTTCCCTTTTTTATTTTTCCCCATAGTTTCTTTGACTAATGGAGTTTGATAGGGATAATTTATCTTTGTATTCTTTGGTATCCATATGTATTTGATTTGTCCTATATTCTCTTTAGCTTCTTTTTCCTTGATAACATTCTTCATGCTTTGATTCAAGTCTTTCTTTTGACGTTGGTCCCAATTCATGGATGGGGTGATGGGTGGATGAAGATTCATGATGTGGTGGGTTGTAGTATTGACATCGGTTTCATCATAAGGATTCTTCATGTTCCCTATGTTGACGTTTGCTTGAGACGAAGTTGCCCCTAGTTTTGTGGAAGTATCACTGATATGTTCATATCCCTTGATTGTTGAGTAACCAAGGCCTTGATTCTTAGGATTTTCAATAATCTATACTGATTCTAGGATACTCTGTTCATGTAGGCCTAATCCTTTGCCTTGATAATTCATCTGTTGAAACATTTTATTTGCAGAAGGATATGATTTCCCTTAGAAACAAGGTGTTGCTCCTTCTTTGCTCTGTGGTGGATCTTCAAAGGTGATAGCTCCTTTATTGATCAGATGATTTTCACTTACAAAGGTGAGTGATCCAACTTCTTAAGTGATAAGATCCTTTATTTGTGGGATAAATGCTTGATTAATATCCTTAGCTTGATCTTGTGAAATATCAGATTGTACTGTTTCTTCAAGAAGTGTTGATGGTTCATTGTCCACATAAAATTTTTCTTCATGATTGATTCTTGATATGCTTTCACATGATGTTTCTGATTCACCACTTTTGTAGAATTCCTCATGACCCATTTCTGACATGTCTCTAGATTTCTCTATATTTTGACCATTTGTATAAATGTTAAGAGTAGGGGACTCTTGTTCCTCAATAAGAGTATGAGACTCTTGTTTTGAATGAATATCATCTATGTGTCCATCCAAAGAAACCATCTCATGGGTAGATGGATGAGTATGTGCTATACAGACATGGTCATCTTGTATGGATAGGAGAGTGTCCATTATATCATTGTAGTAGCTTGGAGCTACAAATTATTGATCTCGAATGATTTTTAGAATTGCTTTCGACATGCTTTGGATCAAGTTCTTGACATGGGTCAATTTCAAAGAATGGATTTCTTTCTTGGATATCTTTATTAGGCATAGGAAGTTTCTCAAATGTCATGAGGTCAAAGGATGTCCATATATTTTGGAAAGGATCATTGCTAGACATTGGTGAAAGATATTGATCATGCTTTGGAATAAATTCTTGAGATATGTCCTCTAACTCATTAGCTGATGTAGAGACATTGTCAACACAATCATTGGTGGAAGGATTTTGGATTATGTCAATAGGATCAAATATCATCAACACTCCTTGAAATAGATCTTTGTAGGAGGGGTCTTGATCATAACTAAAATATGGCTCTTGATGAATGTTGATTTGATCACTAGATGGGGTAGACATATCTTCACAGTGCTCATCAATGGATTGATTTTAATCATTGTCTTCAACAATTGTGGTGGAGAAATTGTCAATGTTTTCAACCATATGATCAAATGATGTTGGCATTTCTTGAAGAGGTGTGATGAGCCCTTGACATGAGGATGATGGGATACTTTGATCTTGACTTGGAAAAGAATCATTAGATGAAGGAGATGGAGTATCTTGATCATTAGATGGAAGGGAAGCTTTAGATAGAATGGAAGAATTGTCATGCTCCTGGGATGTGATTGATTCATGAGAGGGTATGAATTCATAAGATGGGGTGGAGGAAGGACTTGGAAGAATATTTTGTTCTTGAGATGGAAGATGATTATCATGGGCGAATAATGAAAGGAGGGAATCATCATATGATTCTTGAGATATGGGATCTTGATCAAAGATTGGAAGGGTTTGTAGAATTTTGGTATCATGGGATGGAGTGGAAAGAATGTTTTGATCGAGATGTGTAGATTGAAATGAATCATTGGATGTAGAGGATATGATAGAAGAAGGAAATTGAATGGGATCATTGAATTGGGTGGAAGAACCATGCGGTTCATTTTGGATTATGGGGGATGAAGATAAATGCATGGCATGACAGGATTGGTCAATGTTATTTGATGGTTTAGATTTGGGCTTCCCCTTTAACCTTTCCAAAAATTCAGAAACATTGAATTTGGTTGATGTTGTTTTTGGAGGAGAAAAGGTCACATTCATATTTTCGTCAAAGGACTTTTTAGTTGTGCCCCCTTTTATTTCCTTGACTTGCCTCTGGAGTGCTCTTACTTGCTGGGTAAGAGTACTAAGATTGTTTAAGGGAGTTTCATTCTTTTTAGGATTCTCTTTAATTTTCTCCATATTGTAGTCAAAGGGCAATTTGGCACCTTGCTTTGCCAATAAAAGAAAATATCCTTCTTTATTTTTCTCTAAGATCTTTTCCATAGCTAAGAGAAACTGTGGATCTTGTTCAGCTTCTAGAAGCATTTCTTCTGTTATCTCTTGATTTGAGCTATGAACAATATTTTCTTCCCTATCACCCATATTTTAAAGTTTTTGGATGATCTTAATCTCATTTAAATGTGAAAAACACAGCATAGAGAAGCAAATAGTTGTTTTGTTACTCCTAGAATCTAAACAAAGAGTGTATGTTCTTGAGATTTCCACAGGTTTTGAACAAGATAAGCATATCAGTCAGACTCACTCTTAATTTGTCAAATAGGTCATCATAGTAATCATAGCCCATAGCTTAAAATCGTGTTGACTCACACAACCATTTCACCCCTAGAGGGCACCCGTGTTTTGTCTTTTTCAGGTGCGTACTCAAAGTGACGAAAGTGGATACTGAATCCCTTGAGCAAACAATCTGTGGCGACTATATGGTGAGTGTCTTGGGGTAAAATTATTCCCTCCCCTTGCACCATGACTAAGATGATGTTTGGATACTGACACGACTGACTTTCTACACTATGGTTTGTAGTAAGGGTATCCGTTCAGTGTGGCAAATAGATATACTCCCTCGAGATACCTCCCGACCTTTAGAACAAAGGTTTTGGGGATGGTTATCTTGCACACTACTGTCAAGTTGGATTTTCATCAACAACTTGCTTTTGATTAAAGTGGGTTGAAAACCTTGGATTTAGGTGTTCCCACTTAGGTCGTTCCTCTTGGGTGAGTACTTTTTCCCACAAAAGCAGGCCTTCTAAAGGATGTAATAAAGCATTAAATTATGAAAAATAAAAGCTAAGTCTGGTGTTCTGATCACCCAGTTAAGGGGAGAGCATAAACCTATTACCCATAATCACAACAAACAATAATGGTTCAATTTTAAATCCCAAATTGACAATTCTCTACACTAAGTGAAGATGTTACTTCACCAAAAACATGAGATTCATTTTAACCAAAAGAAAATTTATGTTTGGTGACTATCCTAGGATTGTTTAATTCATATTTAAATGTGTATCCTAGGTTTGCTTCATTTTATTCCTCATACATCAATAAAACCTCTAGCCATAGTCGTGTCGGATCCAGACAACAATTTAAGAATGAGATTATAATTGCTCCCAAAGTGTTTAAAAACACTTGATACAATAGAAAGATGATTTCATAAGAAGTTTTTCCTTTGTTTTCTCTTCCCTTTTTGATTCTCTAACCTGCAAAATTTCTCCAAATGTTAGATTAAACCAAGAAACAAGAAGGTATAAGGGTTACATGAATCGTTCAACATAAAAATCCTAAAAATTAGACCAAGTTATAGTGTGATTTGACTTTAGATTTGAAATTTATAATTTTAACTCAAATAAAAGTGATAAAAACCTATACCATTGGATAGCTTATGAAATTCTACTCCATTTCAAAAAAAAAATCGTCAAAAAAGACCTCCATATGACCAAGATATTGCTATTTTAAAAACTGACTGTAAAAGCACAAAACAGAGGTCTATGCGCTAAAACAGAGCTCGTATGTGCTAAAACAAAACCTAGATGCACTAAAAAAAGGCTCGTATGCGCTAAAACAGGTGCCAAATGCACTAAAATAGTCTTTGGATGCGCGAAAACAGTCTCTGGATGTGCCAAAACAATCTATGGATGCGCCGAAACAGTCTATGGATGTGCTAAACCGAGGATCGTATGCACCAAAGCGAATTTTTCAGTCCGTCACTTGTAAAAACATAAGATTTTCTGCAAGAAAAAGATTAATACAGGGGGATGCCCCACGGTGGGTGCCAGAAATGTGTATGTTAGAAAGTGTCAATCAAATTGAATCTAAACTAATACACCAATGAAACATTAGATTAAAGAAACTAATTAAGGAAAGCAAAATGCAAACTCTAAACCATAGCTTCTTCAAATTTGTCCCATTGTCCTCTATCTCCAAGGATTCATTTCAAGATGCTTGCTCTCAGTTGTTTAAAATAGTAGCTTGTAGAATGGCAGCTTGAGAGAATGAGATTAATAAAAATGCATATACATTGTTACAAGATTAAACTATGAAAATTCTATGTAACTATAGTGACTACGCATGAAAATCTAAGATTTGAGGTCCTTTTCCACTCATAAGAGGGCTGTATTTATAGATTTTTGAAGGTAGGAATTCAATTGGCCAAGATTGACGGTTGAGTTCAAAACCTATTAAAACGAACGGTGAGAGATCGAGAATTCGAAAAGGAGATGGAATTCTAAGAGACAAATGGAAAATGAAGAGACAAATGAAAGGTGTCGCTCATAATTAAATAAATAAATATTTAATTATGTGTGAGAGAAATGAAAAGGCATTTAATTAAATATTGCAAATATTTAATTATGTGAGAAGAGAAAAAACTTTTTAATTAAATATTTGAAATATTTAATTTTGTGGGAAGAGTGAGAAATTTGGAAACGTGTTTTATTTAAATATCAAAAATATTTAATTAAATGTGGAGAGAAGAATATCATTTAAATTTAGAATTTAAACTTGTGATAATTAATGTAAATAAATTGTAAAATCTATTTAATTAATTAAGAGGAAGATAACATTAATTAAATAAACTTATTTATTTAATTAAATTAGAAGAATTGGAAAATGAAGAATATAAATAAATAATTAAATTTATTTATATGTAGATGACTTAAGAATATTAATTAAATAATTCACATTTAATTAATTAACAGGTTCGATTAACTGTGACCATTTTTAGATGTGTACACAACTTTATTCTTCATTGTCAAATTGCAAATTTGTGCTTGTTTGAGCAACTTCTTCCATTCCTCTTCCATTCTTTTTCTCATCTCTTTCAGTTGTTAAATAGCCCACCTCAGTTCTTTTATCTCTTGGTCAAACTCCATTTGTCTCGCCTATTATTTTTCCTTCTTTCTCTCTTTTTGCTCTTTTTCCTTTTCTTTTTTCCTCTTTTGTGAACCCTCAGCCTACAAGTTCCTTGTCAACAAATCCATCTTTCCTCAAACAAGTTTATTTCACCTTGCTTCCTCTTGCCCTTGCCTCACCTAGGTCTCTTATCTTCTTCTCTACCTAGTCTTTTGGCAACCAAGTTCTCTCTTCAACCTACACACACAAACATAAACACTAAACACTCTCCTTCCTAGAGCTTCTGAGCTCTGATACCAATTGATGCAGTGTTGGGGTTCAACTCAATCAAAATTCTTCAAGTTTCAAGAACTTTCTTCATAGGCAAACTCCCTCTACAAAGGCATAACTTTGAATTTCGACTCTCCCAAATCAACCAAGGTTACCAAGGGCCTATTTACCCCTTATGGACTCAAACTCAAGGAAGCTAAACTCTTACAAAGGTCTGCTTACTTCAAAATTTGACCATTCCCTTATTGGTTGCCCCAATTCCTATTACGTCTCCATTTAGGTCTTCTATTTTTTTAATCACAACCAGGAACTGAAACCAAAATATAATAAATTTTTTGGATACCCTTTTTGGAGTTTTAAAACATATTTTGAAATGGACTAGGTTTACTTTAGGACACAGGGCTCAAAAGCTTAGTTTTACCAATTTCAACTAGGCCCAATTAGGCCACTTTTACAAAACAACTACCAACCAAACACTCCTATAGACCAAAATCACCTTGGATAGTCCTTAAGTAGGTTATAAATGGTTAGGATCAACAAATCTTATCAATGAGTACACTCACAATTTCACCCAACTCCAAAATCTCACTTTTGGCCTATCTAGGCTTTGCATACAATAAGGGTTTATTGAAAATTTGACTTCCTAACATAGTATCACCTTACCAAATCTTCAAACACTTCACAAAATACCTACACATGCTTCTCAAACCTTTACCCAACCTTTATCAAGACATTTGTATCAAAACTCAACTTGTAGCCATCTTTTTCATACCAAAACTCATAAATTTGCAACTAGGGCATCACCCGAACTTGTACAAAACAAAGAATTAAGAATTGTCCATTGGAGTAGTTATGGAAAACATAAAAAAAGACCCTGACACCAATTTTAATCAATTTCCAACCGTGGGAGATCAAGATATCATTTTTTCTTCAAAACTGGAACCTTGGTTTCTAGATAGGGTAGCTAGAAAGATTCGACCATTAGACAACTTGAATAACCTTTTATTTCAACCTAATAAGAATGAAAAATGACTAAAATTAAACCATATTTCCATCCATATAAGTCTTAGATCCGTATTAGTTTGTACAAGGCCATACAAAGCAAGGAAAATACAAAAAATGCACTAAAATTATAGGAAAAACAGAGTTTCTTCCATTTTTTTGTCCTCCAAATGCTTCAATAATGCTGCCTCAAAGTTTGTGAGGAAAAAATATCACCATGCCACTGTAACTCATCAGTTACAAACAAGAAAACAGTCAAGTGATTGTTCAAATTCCTCCTACATGCAATTTGACAAGTTGCAAAGTAACTTTTACATTCTTTCAGAAACTTTTACCCAACGCCTAAGAATGACCCTACATGACACCAAACATGAAAAAATGGTCTTGATTCGACCTTATTACATCAATTAGGTGACAAAACACCCAAAATACTAACCTAGACACCTAAACGCATCAATAAAACAAAATTTCCATGGTGCTCCTGCACCATACTCCCAACCAACAGAAAATTCAAAGCCCTCTTGAATTGAGGGTAGTAATAGGTCTTCATCCTTTGAATGCTCCTCCTTGATGTCCTCTGTGCTCTACCTCTTGTCCTCTTTGAAATAGCTCTAATTGGTCTTCATTTTCACTTTTGGTTTCAACTTGTCAAATCAGCCTAGCTTTCTAACTATCTTGTCACCTTGAATTTGATCCTTCATGCTTTGATGTATCCTAATCTCTATCTCAACACCTTGCTCCTCTTCCATGTGTTGTTTCATCTTGACTTTTGGTTTGTTTCTCCTTAAAATTGCTATCACAAAAAGATAGTGATATATGTCTTCCTTGTCCTTTTTCCTTTGCAATGTAGTCATGATCTTTGCACCTTTGTTTTTCTCTCCCATCTAATATTCCGCCCCTCTATATGCTACTTTCTCAAGGCTATCAATCTTTGATATGAAAGAAATAGAAAACCTACTATCCTCCTTTGCAAATAATGAAGGAAACATTACATCACCATACCTTTACAATATCATTTCATCCTTGACCTTCTCTTCAACATTAGGTCCTGACACCAACTGATCATTTCCCTCCAAAATCAATTCATCCTTCATATCTATTGTCTTCGTGCCTTCAAACTCTGATATGGATGCAACCTCTAAGTGCTCTTCTTCTAGTTTGGGTTGTTCTTCTTCTTCATCTATTATCTTCACTTGTCTTCTCCTTTGAACTATCTTCTTAATGGGCCATACAACTTTCTTCTTCATTGTCAAGTGCCAACTTTGTGCTTGTTTAAACAACTACTTCCATTCCTCTTCCATTATTTCTCTCATCTCTTTCAGTTGTTCCATAGCCTTCCTTAATTCTTTTATCTCTTGGTCAAAATACATTTGTCTTTCCTTTTCTTTTTCCTTCTTTCTCTCTTTTTCCTTTTCTTGTTTCCTCTTTTGTGAACCCTTAGCCTGCAAGTACCTTCTCAACAAATCCATCTTTCCTCAAGAAGTTTTCTTTCACCTTGCTTCCTCTTGCTCTTACCTCACCTAGGTCTCTTATCTTCTTCTCTACCTAGCCTTTTGGAAACTCGATTCTCTCTTCAACCTACACACACAAACAAAAACACCAAACTCTCTCTTACCCAAACCTTTTGAGCTTTGATACCAATTGATGCAGTGTTGGGGTTCAAATCAATCAAAATTATTCAAGTTTCAAGAACTTCCTTCACTTGGAAACTCCCTCTACAAAGGCATAACTTTGGATTTCGACTCTCCCAACTCAACCAAGGTTACCAAGGGCCTATTTACCCCTTATGGACTCAAACTCAAGCAAGATAAACTCTTACCAAGGCCTGCTTACTTCAAACTTTGACCATTCCCTTATTGGCTGCCCCAATTCCTAATAGGTCTCCATTTAAGTCTACTATTGTTTTATTCACAACCCAGAAGCTGAAACCCAAATCTAATAACACTTTTGGATACACTTTTTGGATTTTTTAAACATATCTTGAAGTGGATTGGGTTTACTTTGGGACACAAGGCTCAAAAACTTAGTTTTACCATTTTCAAATAGGCCCAATTAGGCCACTTTTACAAAAAAACTACCAACCAAACACTCCTCCAAGCCCAAATCACCTTGGGAAGTCCTTAACAAAGTTACCAATGGTTAGGATCAACAACTCTTATTAATGAGTACACTCACAATTTCACCCAACTCCAAAATCTCAATTTTGGCCTATCTAGGCTTGCATATAATGAGGGTTTATTGAAAATCTGACTTCCTAACCTAGTTTCACCTTACCAAATCTTAAAAAAATTCAAAAAATACCTGCACATGCTTCTCAAATATTTACCCAGCCTTTATCAAGGCATTTGTATCAAAACTCAACTTGTAGCCATCTTTTTCATGCCAAAACTCACAAATTTGTAACTAGGGCATCACCCCAACTTGAAAAAAACAAAGAATTAAGAATTATCCATTGGAGGAGTTATGGAAAACATAAAAAAAGACCTTCAAACCAATTTTCATCAATTTCCAACTATGGGAAATCAAGATATCAAATTTTCTTCAAAATTGGAACCTTGATTTCTTAATAGGGTAGCTGGAAAGATTCGACCATTAGACAACTTAAACAACCTTTTATTTCAACCTGGTAAGAATTGAAAATGTCTAAAATTAAACCGTATTTCCATTCATATGTCTTAGACCCGTACTAGTTCATACAGGGCCGTACAAAGCAAGGAAATTACAAAAAATACACTACAATTGCAGGAAAAACATAGTTTCTTCCATTCTTTTGTCCTCCAAATGCTTCAATAATGCTGCCTCAAAGTTTGTGAGGATAAAATAACACAATGCCACTGTAAATCATTAGTTACAAACAAGAAAACACTCAAGTGATTGTTCAAATTCCTCCTACATGCAATTTGCTAAGTTTCAAAGCAACTGTTACATTCTTTCAACAACTTTTACCCAATGCCTAAGAATGACCCTACATGACACCAAACATGAAAAAATGCTCTTGAGTTGACCTTATTACATCAATTAGGTGAAAAAAAACCCAAAATACTAACCTTGACACCTAAATGCATCAATAAAATAAAATGTCCATGGTGCTCTTGCACCATGGGTGCTAGCTGGCTATTTTTTGTAGATGATGTTATGAAGCGACAACATCTGACCTTCGTACTACCACTGAGGCTTTGGTGGCTAACCCCTTCTTCCCTTCTCTACAAGTCAGGGTTGCAAACTTAATAAATCAAAATAATTTTTCTGATAATTATGCGGCCAAAGGGGCACTAATCAAGGCCATACTTCACTAGCTTAAAATTGGGGATCGTGCCTCGAAAGATTTTTTTTTGGCTCTTCGAGCCAGACATTCGTCACTTGACATCAAAAAAATCAAGGAGAGCAATAATGTGCTTTCAAAACTGCCTGATATTCTTCAAGAATTTGTTAAGCACTATGAGAAATTTTTTACAGCCCAAGATTATACCCTTGAGCAAAATAGTGCACTCCAGGATTGCCTTGTTATTGTGCCAAATAGGCTTTCCTTAGCCTAACAAGATTTCTATGAGAAATTGCTCACAATTGAGGAATTCAAAGAAGTTATCTATACTATGGTTGATGATAAACCTATGGGAATTGATGGGTTCTTGTGTGAGTTCTACAAGGCCCTTTGGGATTGTGTGGGGAAGGTTCTACATAAGGTTTATGTTAAAGTTTTCATTCTAAATCCCTAGGTAATCTTATCAACAAAGGAAATATAAAATTCATACCTAAAGCTAGTGATCCTAAGGATATCTGTAACTAGTGGACGCTCCTCAACATTTCTTACAAATTCATTTCCAAATCCCTTACTTTAAAAATCTACCATCTATTGCCTCAGATTGTGCACTCTGAACATACTAGTTTTATTAAATCCATGTTCATCTTAGATAATATTATTTCTATCTGGGAAGGCATGGAATGGTTGAGATGCTCTAATCAAAAGGATTTTTTTCTCAAAATTGATTTTTCCAAAGCTTATGACCGCATCAAATGACCTTTCATATTAGCTATGCTTTTTGCGTTGGGATTTGGGCCAAATTTCATCCAATCTATGAACATGTTCTACGAAGCTTTATCTTACATCACCATCAATGGCCATCAGTCCCAATCCTTTGGTGTTTTCCACTCCATTCATTAAGGTTGCTCGCTTTCCCCATCACTTTATGTGCTTGTTGTTGAAGGGTTTGGCTATCTTCTTGCTCATTCCATTTCCTAGGGGCTTGTTTGTGGGATATCCTTGCCTAATTCACCAGCTCAGTTGGTCAATGGCCACTTTGCTGATGATTCATTCATCACCCTAATGGAAGAAAATAATTTCAAAGTTGCTCTTGATTGTCTAGAGACCTTTTGCTTGGCCTCTGGTTCTGCCATTTAGTGGCACAAAACCTTGTGTTATAGACAATCTGTTCTTCCCAACCCTCTTTGGATTCAACAATACAAGTGGAAGTGGATTTCCCTTGGTGAAATATTTCAATTTCTTTGCATCCCTTTCACCTTTCAAGCCTCCTTTGTTGATCTCTACTAAGTGGTTTTATCTCAGATTGAGCAGAAATTAGCTTTTTGGGTTACCAAATAGCTCTCTTTGGTTGGTAAATTTTAGGTGTGCTCCAAGATATTAGTAGTGACCCATGTGTATTACTCTTTGTGTTGGGTCCCTTCCAAAGCCTCTTATACTAAGTTGGAAAATTTTGTCAAAGACTTTCTCCAGGCCTCTTCTGATACCCACCGAGGCTTTCACTACATTGCTTGGGAGTTTTGCTGCCTCCCTAGAGACTCTGGTGGCCTTGGCCTTGTTTCCACTCAACGACAAGGGATTTATCTTTGTGTTAAATAGATTATGAAGGCTCTTACTAGCAATGAGGCCTAGAAAATTCTCCTCAGGAATTGCATTGAAATGGGTTATCCTGCCCACATACATTCTTGGAAGGGAATTGGATTTTAGAACCTTCTTGTTCTAAGGGATCCAGTTCAGATTCTAGATACCTTTGTTTCCAAAAGAATTTGGTGTGCCTAGGAGGTGGTCAAGCCCTGGCTCTATTAGATTGGTACTAGATTTCATCATGGTATTTTTCTCAATCAACATAATATCTGGCGGTCTCCTCTTTTCGCCAGTGCACGTCAGCTGTTAGTGAAGCTTCCTTGGCTCAAGGCCCTCAGATTTCAGGCTGATGTAAGAAGTTGGGTCCACAAAAAGCTCAAAAAGTGGAAGTGTTTTTGTTTTTTTTTTTTCAGAATTTATCACAATTGGACTGAAAATTTGAGGCACTTACACAATGAATCTTAAAAAATTCCACTAATATGAAAGTTTTCATTTTGAATCTAGAATTCAAATATGTAATTTATTCAAATGCCTAGATGATAGAAATTAAATTTTGATAGGGCTGTATAAAAACCACTTTTTAAAAGTCCCTATTTTTTTACCATACCATGCATGTGTGCAAACACCACCTTTTGACCCAAATAAAAGTATTTTGCTAGTTTATTTTGGGGAAAAAGAGCAAACAACATGAATATTTATGAGGAATTGTTTTTGTATTTTTTTTGTAAATATATTTTTTTTATAAAATTTTTATTGGCCTTAATTGCTATTTTTTTAAATCAACGTGTACGGACAACACAATTGAATCTAAACTAAAATTTTTTTGATTTTTTTTTCATTGTATAGAGAATTGTTTGAAGATTGATGCCATATAATTTTTTTTACAAGAAACTTAACCAAAAAAAATTAAAAAACAAAATAAGCCTGATATTTCAAGTTTATGCACTAGTTTGCTTATAAATTAATTAAAAAATAAAAAATAGAATCCAATCTTAATAAAAAATATATATTTGGAAACTAGACATCATGTTCTCTAATGGGTTTTAATTTCATAAAACAAATTTGAAAAAAGTTCATCAGCTATATTGCCAAAGTTAATTTTTTTCACTTGAAATTGCCATGACCTTGTACTTGCAAGTTCATGGCTAAGTATTGGGTTACCATACCTTTTCTAAGCCTAAATCCAAATAAAAAACATGTATTGTGATTTTCAAATCTTTTGGATCGAGTACCCACTGTAAAATGGGCACTTATTCTAAAAATGAACGAATACCTATTTTAGAGTTGGAAAATGACACTTCCCTTGAATGTGGACCCAACTTCTTACACTTTCCCTTCCATAAGAAGGGTATCCAGACCCTTCAAGATTATTTCATAGACCCACCATGAGTATGTTATCATGGGAAGCTTTTTGTGCTCATTTTCATTTTCAAAAAACTGACCATGAAACCTATGATGGCCTGGTGAGTGTCATACCAGCTGATATGCTTCATAAGGTGGGTATCCATTCCACCAAGCCTTACTGGAAAAATTGGAAATGGTATCTAGACACCCCTTTCAAAAATTACAAGCATCAATTTGGTTATTAATGGCTTTCACCTCATTTTCCAATGATCGACAACCTGAACCAGAGATGGCACCTCCAATCCTTGGTGTCTATTTTGGATAAAATATTTTCTGCTATGTGGTCTACAAGTGTTGAGCCAAAGCTCATCCACTTTTCTTGGTGTATTATTTTCCAAGGATTACCTATGTAGTCTCAGATTGTTCACTTGGGGGTCCAGGACCCTCGTTTCCCTTTTTTTGGGTAGGTTGAGTCATTTAAGCACCTCTTCTAGTTTTGTACTAGAGCTCAACAACTATGGAATTGGATTCATGACTTCTTTCAACCATTTTGGCTAGAGCCCTTCTCCTAGCATATGGTTTTGCTGGGAGACTCTCCCAAGCACCCCACTAAGTATACTCAAATTTGACACACTTTCAGGGTGGAAATCCTCTTCAGTATTTGGAAAGATAGAAATACCTACATATTTTGTTATAGCTAGATGGATAAATGTGTTTCTTTATATTCTAAAGCTATTATTTTCTCTAATGTTCTTTTATAGATTCAAGTGCAAGGAAACAGGGTTACACTTGATGTTTCTCACCTTTAGGAGATTTTGGACCATTGCGCCAATGCCCCTTGTACTTTGGAACACATGCCTCGCTCTCCCACTTCTTCCTAAGGCTAGTCACCTTCACATGGCCGATGGTGAAGTGGCTCTGCTAGGGATTTTCACCCCTTTTCTTAGGCTCCTCCTCATCGCAACTCTCACCCTCATCAGTATTTTCCCTCTCCTCTTCCGTGGGATGACCTAGGGCGGCCTTCTATAGGAGCGATAGGGGGTGGTAGCGATGCTTCTAGGTGACTTTTTGGTGATGCTCTTGGAGGCAATTCTAGTTGGCCCATTGATACTTCTAAGTGGCTCCTACATTTGGATTTGGCAATTTCACCTCATCATGAAGATAAAGATCGAGAAACTAAGAAGGATGATGATGGTTGGGCTCCCCTTGACATCACTCTAGACCCCACAGTTGTATGGGAAAAATTGGATGATAGGGACCCACCACCCTTTGTTGGCACTGCTATGGCCGCTTGATGGCCTTTTTTATTTATTGTTATTGTAATGTTTCTTGATTTTTGGGCTCGGCCCACATGACTTTGGCTTTTCGGGCTTGGCCTATGTGACTTTCGGGGCGTGCCTTCTTACCATCCACCTTTTTTTTGTGAATATGTATGATTATATTTTATTAATATAGATACTAATGCCTATTCATCCAAAAAAAATGACTACTAGTATTAACTTTTTCAATTACCTAAATCAATATTTCAGTTATTCCTAATAAATGTAAGATTAATACCAATATTATTATATATCCTCACTACAAATTTCTCTTAAATAAATTAATAGTAGCTTGCATTAATATTAATGAGGAATCACTTGAATATTTCATTTTCTATCTATAATCTATTATTGTTAATGTTAAATTCCACATGTCAAAGAACGTGATTATAGTTATTTAACTTTAACAATAACCCCATGTCAATATTATTTACCCATAATGATTACCCGACTAACATGCATTTTGTCTTTTACTAATGTCATCCAACATGATTTTTTTATTGTTTTTCTAAGACTAAATATTACTCCTATATATCTATAACCATTTCTATTATTATTACTAAATCTAAGATTGAGGTAATCAATGTAACTTTAAATATTACCTTATTCTGAATGATTTTATATTCTATTTTATTAATATTAATATCAACATTCATATAGGGAATTACTCTTAATATTATTATTTATTATTACTATCATTTTATTTCTATTTCATTTATCACTGTAATACTTGAACTTATTAAAATTAATAAATTAAATATACATAACAACAAATATATATTCCCTTTCATGTGTTAAGCACAAATTGAAAGAGGTATGTGAGGAGGTTGCTGAGGAGGGGCTTTGCAGTGGTAATAAGGTCAAGGGCTAGGGTTTGGGTTCAAAGGATTTGGGGGATAATCTTCCAGAAGAGGCTAAGGAGGAGGGTGTGGCAATGAATTTGGAGAATCTAATTCCTGATGATGTTGGTGGGACCCCTCATGCTTGAAAAGTGAATAGTGTTGTTAATGTGGTTGAGTCTGATCATGTTTTGGCTTCCTTGGATAGGGGTAAGTCCAAGTTTATCCCTAATGTTTGTTAGGTTGAGGATCCACCTACAGGATCACACAAAGGAAAAGGCTTATTTTCGGGGGCCATGGAATTTTCTCAGGCATTGGGCATGGTGAAAGAAGGGGCAGACATTTCCTCCAATTTATTTATGTGGTTGGTTAATGAGGTGCAAGACCTCCACAACAAGCACGACACTATTGCTTGATGAAACATTTCCACACTCCGTAGTCTCAAGGAGAAGGATTCCATCTTTGCTTTGGCTAAGTCAATGAATTTCAGTATTGGTTGTGTGACAGGTGAGTTGGATAAGCTAAAAAAAGACTATGGGCCAAGGGTGGTGTTGCTGGAAAAGAATTAAGTATAGGTGCGTAAGGATTTGGATACACTCATTAATCACAGTAAGGAAAACTTGGAAGCCTCGGATGAAGGTTTGGTTTTCCTCAATGAGATGGCCAAAGATTAGATGGGCAGAGGTCTTTTTGATGATCAGTTGACTAAGGAGAGGGGGGAGAGTGCTCATAAGGATATGTAGACTATGGATGTGGGTGTTGGGCCGAGTGTTCGTACTCAGAGTAAAACTAAGAAATGCAATATAGGTCATACGCAAGATGTAGAATATATAATATAAATGCATGATAGGCTGGCATCAAAGGACCTGGAAGTGGCAAGGATGCTCAAAGAACTTATCTAATGGTCATTTTCTGTTATGTTTTGTCTTTGTTTTCTGTTGCTGGTTTTTGTTGATGGGTCGTTGATGTCTTGGTAATCAGCTTGTTTTTTTTTTCTTGGGTGAGCAGCCCACTATTTTATCTTTGCTTCCATTGTTCCTTTTTGTATAGGGTTTCAGGAACCCTTCAAAACTTGTTTAACACTAATCAAAAACAAGAATTGATATTTATAAGGGGAATTTTTATACTCTATTTAATTTAATAACTTCATTATTCCATTTTACCCCTCAAGAGATAACACTATTATTTTATCCAAGAAACTATTCAAACATTACTAATGATGATGAAATTTTTATTTAGTCCTTAAATTAATAATAATATTATTATTCAATTTAATTTAATCATTAGTAATGATACTATCAATTTGATTAATTCATAAATCTTATTAATTATATATAATTATTATTCAATCGATAAAAAAAAATTAGCAATATTATTAATCTAGGAAAATTTATTAATATAGTTGTTATTTTAGTTTACCAATATGCATTAACAACTTCATCCAAATTTTAGATCCTCCCTTTATTGAAAATCTCACTGTAATATTGCACAGATGATTAAAAAGGTGTTATATACTTTAATTTTTTGACTTTGGCATCCAATTTAGACTTACCAAGATGTCGAGCTTGAGTAAAAATCTACGCCCAAGAATTATGCCTTGAGTTAATGATAAGGAAAAACCCTAAGTTTTGAAATGAAGTTTCCCTAAAAGATTATTCAACCTAATTTACTCTTTCATTTATCACGTGAACATATTGCTATAGGACAACTACAAAAATGAGGTGATGAAAATTGAAGTACACACACCCAACATGCGATCAATGGTGGTGGTGGTTGGGAGTCTCTATTATAGGGATGAGTAATTTTTTTGTTTGGAGGTTTCATTTAAAAAAAAAAAAATTGTTTATAAAATGTCTGGTTTAAATGAATAAAAGACAACAATATTATTTGATTCTTATTTAAATCTGGGTTCTAAAATATACATTTTTTTGGATTGTGTTTTAATGTAGATCTAAGAAAATCCACATGGCCTCAAACACCCAATTTTATTTCCATTTCAATTATTTTTATTTTTAATTTTTCCTTCCAATTTTATTTGATTCTCTAGTACCAAGTCATAGAGATATTGCACCTCAACACACACACACACACATTTTTGGTTTAAACTTCTTCCTACGCTTGTAAAAAATGTGTGTGTATATATATGCATAGGTGTGCAGGGGATCTTAGGGAATAGACTAGGCCACAATAGCTCTCTTGCGTAGACCCCTAAACTATATAGTAAAAATTCATTCATTTATTTTACTAGATTCTCACTGAAACAATAATGCATTCTCCTAAACTTGACATAAAGTTAAGGTAAAAAATAAAAATTAAATTATATCTCCTATTATCTTTTTTTCCTTTTCTTTTCTTTTCTTTTCTTAACAAATAGAGCAAAGAGAAGATATCATGCCCAAAGACTATATACTGTCTAAATTATGTAGCATGGTGACTTTGATTAAAATGTCTCTATGGGTATTCTACAAAAGGAAACAACAATAAACCCAACTATGCATCACCTTCATTTGTACAGTTTTAATAGAGCCTAGTATTAAACTACTGTTACTCCTTTTTGTTTCATGCACTGACAATATTTCATTTAAAACATATTATTCCTTTATTCATCTAACATTTTTTTCCTAATTGAAAAAACCATCTATGAGTAAAGATAAGCTTCTCTACATTCTTTACGAACATCAGAAAATCCTTTGCTTCCTAAGAACAAGGGCATAATATTTTGTAAAGGTTAAATAAAATTTGCATTACACTTTGTTCTATATTGTCTGTAAATGATAATCTTTAAACAAAATACTCATTCTACTATAAAAGTAAAGTAACATATGATGTTTCAAGAAAATGAAAGTTTAAGGCAGATTGAGATAATGTACAACCATTCATTTTACATAAAACCTCACACATTTTATAGCATAATATTGAGGCTCAATAGTTATAAAATTGCATCTATTTTTTCTTTCAACAAATATTGTTCTTACTTTTATGTTCAACTTTGCATCCATAAATTTTTAGTTATGTCACATTTCTTGTAAACACAACTCTTAACCAAGCATAGTATCATAGAAGCACTAAGTCAAGACCCAATAGAAAGTGTCCATAGTCTTATCAACCTACACACATAACAAAAAAACCTTCCAAATCTGCAAGTCACTCCAACTTTCAACCTTCACATATACACAAAAAAATCTCTTTTAGGCCTATGGGGTGCTCACCACCCAACCGTAGGCTGGAAAACCAACCACCCTCGAGCTAGGAGGCTACCAAAAGACCATGATACAAATAAGTAGCCCCTCCCAAATACCCAAAACTAGTTTCACAAAATACAACACATTGCAAACACTCTTTTGGGAAAGACAAAACATAACACAAAACCAGTGATAACTTTAAGAAACCCCCCTCAAAAAAAGATTTAAAATCTTGACAAATCTTTCATTATTTTAGGGAAAAAATATTAATTTCTATTGGTAAATGTTTCCTTTTTTTCGAAAAAAATATTAATTTTATTGGCAATTTTTTTTACATCACTAAAATTTTGTAGAAAATTTTGGTGAATCTTGAAAAATAATAGGAAATTGCATTAATTATAATGTTGAATCTATCCAATCTAAAATAATTTTCATGGAAAAATAGGGGCTTGAGGGTGGGAATTATCGACGGGTTGAAGGGGTAGACTATAACATTTAATTTCCACCATTGTTTTAAAATATAATTTAATGAACCTCATTATATTTTGCAAGGTAAAATATACCCATGATTTTTAATTCTCATGGGGCTCAAAATTACTCTTAGATCGTTGATCTGGGTATGTGCAGGATCATGATGGGCTAAAAAGTGGTGATATGCAAGCCATATGATGGCCCATGTGGCTGACGACTTTTGTTTTACCCAAAATTGATGAAACGAAAAGGGTTTTTAGAGGATATTCTCAGCTTTCCACCAATATAAATTATGCTTTACCTTGAATTTAATAAATAATTATTATTCATTTTCTATTAGAATTACGAATAAAGTCTCGATTGATAGGTTGATTGAAAAATATCTATAACTTTCAAATGGTATCACATTTTTTGAATCCGAAACATGTGTCACATTCTATGCTTCGCATAATATAGGATTAAAAAAAAAAATGAATTTGATGAATTTTTGACCAAGTTAAGGTGGTTAGACAGACGAGCTTTTATATTTTTAAAAATTTGGAATACAAAATTCATAATTAATTATTTACTTGGAAAAAAATTATAAACAAATATGCACCACATTGGGACATGAGTCCTCTTCTTATATCTAAAAGCTTATAAAAAAATATTATCATTTTATTGTGGTTAGGGTGGTCAGACAGACACTTACTTCTTATTTTTACCTTGAAATTTAACTACTACTGCATTGAAATTTCAAATTTTCACCAAATAGATTTAAAAAAAAAATAAAGGTCTAATATTTTAGAAACTACATTTAATTTTCTACAGATTCTATTTTTACATTTTTTTGAAATAATATAGATAACTTATTCAAAATTTACGTTAAGTTGTCTAACTCTGATTTTCTGTCTTTTTATTGCCACTTAAGGGCCTGTTTTTTCCATGATGATCCTGCACATACCCATCTAATGACCCTCGTTGTACTTTGTAAGGTAAAAATTTACCCACAATCGATAATTCTCATGAGACCCAAAATTGTGGCCCCATGAGCATTACAGATCATGGGTACATTTTACCTCATGAAATACAACAAGGGCCATTAGATTATATTATAAATCAATGGTGGAAACTAAATATTAGAAATATGATCATAAAGAAACTAATAATTATGATAAACTATTAGCGAATCAATATAGATTTCTACTATAATTTATAAAATTTAGGTGAATCTCATCTAATCATGTATCAAATATTATGGAAAAATTTTGAGTTTTTTTTAATAAAATAAATTATTTGGCAATTAAAACAAAGACTATTAGCCACTAAAAAATCACTACACAAAACCATCTGGTGGTTCTATGGGGAGAGTAGAGAGGATCACGACCATGGGGTAGCGTTAGCACCGGTTTCTTCATACAAGCAAAATTTTCAACTAACAACTTCCTCCATTCATCTTTTCACCCAAAACTTCCTATTTTACACAAAAGGGTACACTAGTAGAATTTGGAAAATAAATGACTATGTGACTAACACTAGTAGAATTTGGAAAATAAATGACTATGTGACTAACACTAGTAGAATTTTCCAAAATAAATGACTAATTTGGTCATCGGGTAAAATCACAACTAAATGACTAAATAAATGACTAATATCAGGCAAATAAAAATGACTATTACTCCTCTATTATTTTTTCTTTCAAATTTAATCATAATCCATATAGCTTAACCCCCCCTCATGGGACCCCTACCTAAGCGGGCCATTTGGCCGCCTAGGTTGCTTGGTGCACCAAAAATACCTATTGTGTGGAAGGCATTGCCTTTCGGTGTAGTCTTAAGGCCTTCACATATTTTATAATTTTTTTTAACATTTACATTCTTTAACTTTTATTTTTTTACTATAGAATACAATATATAATAATAATATAACCTATATATACTATTAAATATAATAATAAATATAATTATATTATATATAATTTAATCTTATTAATACTATATTAAATATATATAATATATTTATTTTATTTTATATTATATTTATTATATTAATTTTTTACGGCTAAACGAATCTTAATGATATCAAGTTTCCACAATCCATATAGATTATTGTTAGATAATTTATGGATTTGATTATGTAAGAATTTGTGCATCAACATTTCAAATCACACTCCATGATCCATCATTAGGATAGATGAGAGCTCAAGGAGAAAAATGATAAGTTGCAGACCAAGAATTAGCTAAAAAAGGCCAAGAGAAGGGATGAGGGAGAGAGGTGGCATGTATAGCAAGGACAATAGTAGATAACCAATAGGCCACTTGGACCAAAAGACATATTCAATTAAAAGGATACACTACAAATAAAGAAGAATACATATTTAGAAAAATAAAAAGTTCAATCAAAAGGCTATTGAAAATTAAAATTATAAGATAATACAAATGAGATTTTTTTTTAAAACTCCCTTTTAAGTATGAGACAATTTAAATTAAATTCAAAATAAAATAAAATAAAATTAGCTCATTTTAAATATTCAAATATAATGATAAATTGTCTCATATTTATATTTAAATAAAAATGTCACACACACACACACACACACACACACACACACACACACACACACACACATAATAAAGATAGAAAAATAAGTAAGAGACAATTGAAATTAAAAATAAATAAGAGAATTGAACGAATCTTAGTCATTCATCATTTTTTGCCATTTTTTTGGTTGCTTTTCACCATATTTTAATGCTTCTCCCGCCACTATTGGTTCCCGCTCCTCCAAACTCTTCCTCACTAGTATTGACCTTTCACTTCTCCAATTTAGTGCGCTGTAGTCTAAAAATAAGGATTCACTGAGGGTTCAAGGTTTTCCTATTTTGAACTAAAGAATCTAAGTAAGCCCTTAAACCCTAATATTTTCAAATTTCATTTACTATGAATAGATTGATATTTTCAAATTTCATTTACTGTGAATAGATTGAAGCAAATGTTTATAGGTGTAATTATTAGGGTTTAAGAAAATTTTGTTTATTGTGAATAGATTAAACGTTGAGGATTTGGGCTTTACACCCACTGGTTGCATTTGCTTAAATTGTTCTAAGCACTTTTCAGAAAGACCCATTTTGAACATATCTTGTAGGGTGGATGAAGGTCCATACCCTGTTACAAAGATCTCATTTGTGTAGGCGGAAAGAATGCTAGCAAAGGTTGTGGAGGCGAGTCTTACACTTTCCAATAGCATTTTCTTGAAGGTTTCAAAAGCCTTTTCAACAAATCCATCCTGCGCATACCCTATAATTAGTGTATTCTCTAAGATCACATCTCTTTGAGAAATTTTGTTTAAGATTCCACAATTTCCAATAAGAGCAATGTAAGCAGAAAAACAACGCCATTAGGGTAAGCGCACCAATCTGTGACACAATTTAGGTGCCAAATTGAAAAAACGATCAAAAAAACCCTGAAATAAGGCCTTTGGCACACGCCAAATGTCTAAAAATACATTTGGCGTGTGCCAAATATATTTCTAGACATAAAATGCAAAATTCAGGTTTGGAACCCTCATTTTATCTTCAAACCCCGGCTTGAGAAGGAAGATTTCAAGTCTGCAACTCGCGCTTGCCAAATCTCCTCCATTATTTGCATCCTTAGCTTGCCATTTTCCACGAGAATGCCGCCAACATGTAAAAGAGGTTGAAGATTGAAAAGAGGTGTGTATTTTTATTCTATTTATTTCGAATTTCATTTGGAATGCAACTTTAAATAGATTTTTATAATAAAACTTTGTTCTAATTCTCAAGGAATGAATCTCCACCTCAAAACATT
The DNA here is from genome assembly GCA_007115665.2 of Sequoiadendron giganteum. Lineage (NCBI taxonomy): Eukaryota > Viridiplantae > Streptophyta > Pinopsida > Cupressales > Cupressaceae > Sequoiadendron > Sequoiadendron giganteum. Next base: position 645,900,872 of record CM021104.1, on the reverse strand, counting down.
GAGAATTCACAATCATCTCCTCATCAAGAGCCTCCTATACAAGAACAACCCGAAACCCCTCCATCAATTCATAGGAATCCTCAAGGAACACAAGAAAATATTCAATATCAAATTGAAAACAATAAAAGAGACATTCAACAATTAATTGCAAGATTAACCAAGCATGCTGAAACCCACCCTTATAGGAGAGGGATTGTTGAATCATTGAAGTCAATTTTAACTCATGTAGGAGAAATGAGCGAGCAAATGAATTTTTGGTCAACTAAGAGAGATGAGATGAGGCAATTTTATGCTAATGGTTTGTCATATGTAGATGTCAAAAAACTAAAAATTAGCAAAGCCGAGTTGTGTGCCCTATTTAAAGACCCAAAAGCCAATGAACCTTTGTCCCATGCATGCAGGAGGTTCCCCATCCATTGGTGCCACCATGATTTAATTAGAAATAAATTTTGGGAGCAGTGGTGGATGGTATTTGACCAACCTCCATGCAAGAACCATGAGGTGCCGCAATACTTTTTGAGGAAACTCTATTGCGAGTTTGTCCTCAATAAAATGCCAAACTATTTTGACATCTTAGACTTTTAGGGTAGAGGTGGGGGCTCCACACACGATAGACCTGCTGCACGACATAATCCACAGTTGGCACCGAGAGCCTTGGGTAGACCCATGGTGGAGCATGTCATTGTTCCTTCCATTGTTAAGGATAGTATACAGGTGGACACAATGAAGTCGATTGGCTCACTCACCCAGACCATTTTACAGTGTGCGAGTCCTCTAGTAGAGCCTGGTGTGGAGGAGACGTGTAGGCCCTGAGCTCCACCCCACCATTGTGGCACTTGTGGTGCTATTTGCACGTATGATTATCAGGGTGCTCGTGATGTAGCTACACAACCTACATTAGTTGTAGAGGCAATGGCTTTCACAGATGATATTCTGAATGATACATTCGGCATTGACACTCAAGTAAAATCTAGCAAGTTATTTTAATGTTGTTTATTAAAATATATTTTGAAATTTAAGACTAACTAAATTAGTAGAATTTTGATATGATGAAATTTTAGGGTTGCATTGTTCATGAGGGATGCTCTATTCTTACAAACCCTTATGCATTCTTGACGATGATGTCCACAAGTATGCAACTAGTATTAAAGATATTATTATTGCATTTGAACAGTTGAATGTTATAATTGAATGTTTGTCTCATAACATGCTTCGGATTTCAAACAGTTTCCTGGTGAACCTTCTTCCTCCACACCTTGTGATTCATATCCTCAAACAACGTACACTCAAGTAACCTTTATTCATTAATAGGGTTGTAAATCTATGTTAGCTAGTTTTCATAATTTTGTGTATATACAAATCTTAAAAATTGATGAGAAACACAAACATTGCATTCAAGTATTCCTTGATCGTGTCACATTATGTTCTCCTATATCAACATGATACCTGAGATATTGTTTCATTTGTAGCTATTGACAAGAGATAGCCCTAGTGATGTTGGTGGCATGATGGACCATGGAGTTGCTGCAGCAATAGCCAGTTATGATCCATTAAGAGAGGTATGGAATAGATTAGTCAATTTGACATTATATTTTCTCTTTTATGGTCTATTATAGAAAATTTTCACGATAATTTTATGTAGTTTAATTTCTATCTTCATGGTTGCTATAGGTGGTTGTCACTCTAGATCATAGACATGGTGATGCTTTAAATGTGCATGATGACTATATGTATGCAGTAAGTGATTATATTATGTTATATGCCATTCCATAATTCAATTTCTATGTTTTAACATCTTTACTTTTAATCATATCAGTTAAAGGTCCAGAGTGAAGAGAGGAGTAGCGGGCGTGTTCGAAAGACAAGACAAGCAATAGTCACTCCATGTAGCCGAATTTCAAAGGCAGCACGGGATCTATTTCCTTCCCCTAGAGGGAAATGACTATGTATTAGTGTTGTTTGTTGTATGACTATGTGGCATTTTGGAACATATGTTTTGTACTATTGATATATATATATATGTGATATTTTGTCCAAATGGCTCCTTTGTACTAAGCCTATATGGTTTTTTTGGATATATTTATATACTTTTATCAATATATATCATTGTATAGCCTTTCGGATTTTTGATTAAATAAACTCTTATTTTGCTACTACCATTCTTGAATGATGTTATCATGCATATCGTGTAAGTTGTATGCTTGAATGTTGTAGGCATGGATTTTGTTTACATCTAATGCTTAATTAATTATCGTGGAATGCTCAATAAGCCCCATCTAAAGCGTATTGTATATGTAAGCTCCATTCGTGGTGGTTTGTATCCTTTGGAATGCTTCAATTACTTGTGCCTCACCGATGCAGAGGCAAGGAGGCTCAAACCCAATTAGTCTGACAACCTTCCTTCAAGGGGCTCCTAACAAGATTAATACAACCTATTTTGAGCAATCTACACAACCTCAAAGCCCCATCAAACTAAACTCTTCATTCAACACCTTACCCAACAATCCACCCTTGTAGAACTTTGATGCAAAGCCAAGGTGGAGAAGACTCACAACAATGGAAATGTCAATTCTCAATCAAGAACTCTTCTTCATAATGATTTAGCCTAATAGGCATCAACCCACCCTCAAGGGTCTCAACTACTCAACCTTGCAAATGAACAACAAAACTCAACCAAGGCCCTACAAAGATCATCAACATTCATACAATGACAACTGAATCAATTGACAACAATCCCTAAGTCAAATTCATCAAGGTTTCCAAAACTCACATTTGTGATTGGTTATTCTTGTAGTACTCAAAACTCCATTTTAGCCAGATTTCTCCTAACCTTTCCAAAACACTAGACAATTACAAGATGGATTGAGATACCCTTTTTAGGGCTACACAACATACCAAAGAATTAGTGGTCTCTCTTTTTGACCGACATAGACTTTCAACACACCTACTTCAATTTTGGCTTCACAATTAGCCCTTTTTTTTCCAAAGGGACCACCCTTCCAACTTTAGGTATCTATCCAAATGCCTTGGACAGTCTTAGGTCATGGTGCCAAACCTCAAATTTTGTCATTAGTTTGTGTCTACAGAGCCTCTAACTCACAAAACCTAAGAAACCCTCCAAAACCTTCACAAAATCAAGGGTTTTAAAGAAACATACAACTCCAGACCTCTCTCAACACTTCCAAAGCCCCAAACACCTCAAAATACTTCTATATGGACTCATCAAACCCTCACATAACCCTTATAAGCATTAATTCTTAAAAACCTCTCTTTGGTTCCTCACTTCCATGTTGGAAAACCCTTGTTCAGTCTTAGAATAGTCAAGAAAACACCACATAATTATGACTCCTTATTCCAAAATGAGTTGAAACACTTATTATAACATTTTTTCAATCAATCCACTAAGATATATTAGCAAACAATAGGTGGATTGATTGTTACATCACAAATTTCCCCTCAAACCGTTGATTCAACAACACTGGGACAATCACTGTTTCTGTTGGTTCTCTCTACAAACAAAGAGTTAAGACACAAAATAAAAAATAAATGAATTAGAAAACATATAGGCACATCCTCTAAAATTATTAGACCATGAAGAACCTGTATGTTCCCATACAACACTCAAAAAGATCAAGAAAACAATATTTTTCTAGAAAATTGCTCAAAACTGTGGTGTTTATTGTGTAAAATTATTACAAAAATTCTTCCACTCTCTCATTCGAGCCTTGGTAAGGCTTTTTAAATAATTTTCCAACAATCATATTCTCCCCAATGCCCATAACCAATCTTGGGATTAGTTGGTCCCTTAATTACATTTGTTTGCGTTAAAGTTGCTTTGTCAGCATTTTACAACTTATATGATTTCTAATTGACTTCTAAGACACAAAACACCCTTTATTTGCATTATGTTTGATATCTCAAAGCTTATTAGACAAAATAAACCTAAAGACAAAACATTTCCCTATTGATGTATTCAAATAAAAAAAATTGATGATGTGGTGTAGGTGCTCCTGCACCAAACTCAAAACCCCGTCCAAGCCTAATTTCTCCCAACCTTTCCAAAAAACTTGACCATTTAAAGGTGGATTAAGGTACCCTTTTCAGGGTTACACAACATATGCCAAAAGCAATAGTAACTCTTTTGGACCAACATGAACTTTCAATACACCTCCCTTGCTCTAGGCTTCACAATTAGGCCTAATTTTCAAAGGAACCCCCTCACAAACTCACCTCCAAACCAAGGAAACTTGAAACAGTCTTAGGGATGCTCACCAAACTCAGGATTCTCCCATTTTAGGAGCCCCAAGAACTTGTTCTATTCCTCTACTTAGAAACCGTCCTAAACCTTCACAAAAAGAAGGGTTTTAAAGAAACTCATAACTCCAAACCTCCCCCAATCCTTCCAAAGGTGCAAACACCCCGCAATACCTCTGCCCTAACTTAAAGGACACTCACAATCCCATTCCTTTTAGTATTTCTCAGATACAGTACTTGAGTTCCTTACTTTCATGGTGGAAACACCCCTGAACAATATTAGAACTTCACACCCCACTGAGTTTATTCATTCTCTCGGCCTCCAAATTATTCATACACCAAAATAATCATGGTACAGGCCAATCCACCGAGCAACAGGGTCAAAACAGTAGGTGGATTGGCTAATGTGTCATGGTGTTGCCCTCAAAACCCCTAACACAGAAAACAGAGTAGTAACCAAGTTTTATGATCCCACACACACCAACGGTGGATTTAAACCTTCAGAATAGATGCAAAGAGAGTAAGAAATTATGAAATCAAGTATCCAAAGCCTCAAGTCATGATAGACTTGTATGGGCCTATGCAAGTCAAAGAAAATTTAGGAAGACAAAGAAAACCAGTGATCAGTGTTTTCAAGTATATTTTGTTATTAGAAACTGAACAAAATCAACCCTCAACTTGGGGTATTACAGCAATATATCTTGATACCACCTTCCAACTACCCCTTGAGCCTATCAACCACCATAAACACCCTTTGTTAGACTTCTAAGATGGCAATTTTCCAATTTTGCTCTTAATTACCATTCATTCACAGCTTGATTTTCCAAATACCGCCTAACTGACCTATTAAGCCTTTTAAATACAATTGCAAGGTATTTTCATAGCATATAGAAATATAGAGAGCAAATACAATAAATATTTTAACTAATGAATTTTAAAAAATGGACTTTTGTAGTTTATATTCATGTCATTGATTACATTGCATTTCACATCTTTCAAAGTCAAAGCATTACTTCACTTTGCATAACTAATAAGTAGATGTTGATAGATGCCAAAAATTTAATTACAATATAGTTTGAACAAAGTTAACCTAAGCAATTATGAAATTTCTTCACATTGCATAACTAATAACTAGGAGCAGCTGCCAATTGCATTTTCTTATCATGGCATTCTATGAGACCAAATTTCTTTGAGATATTTTTTCAAATAGTTCCCTGCCTTGTCTATGTTACCACATTTTTCATACATGTCTACCAAAGCATCTTCTCAAATAGTTCACTGCCTTGTTTCTATGGCTAAAATCCTAAAACAAGTGATTTTGAACAAGCTATGGATGCTTCGAAAAATATATCAAAAGCATAATAGTAAGCAATAGCATAGAGAAGGTAGTGAATTGTTTGAAAAAATGCATCAAAAAAATTGCTTTGAAATGATAAATTTAGTTGTGTTTTCACTCTTCTTTAACATTGTATATCTGCTCCTTTTTATAACAAGAGATAAAAAAACATAAAAAATTGTATAACAAGAGATAAAAACTATCTTTTTTAAAATCGAAAGGCATTTCCATAGCATAGAGATATAGAGAGAAAATAAAATAAAGAGTTTAACTAATGAAATGTAGAAAATAGATTTTTGTAGTTTTTATTCATTCATTGCACATCTTTCAAACTCAAAGCATCACTTCACATTGCATAACGAATAACTAGATGCTGATAGATGAAAAAATTTCAATTACAATATAGCTTTTGACAAAGTCAACCTAAGCAGTTATGCAATTACTTCACATTGCATAACTAATATCTAGGAGCAGCTGCCAATTGCTTTAGCTTGTCATGGCATTCCATGAGACCACATTTCTTTGAGGCATTTTTTCAAATAGTTCATTCCCTTGTCTATGCTATGACATTTTTCATATATGTCTACCAAAGAATTTTATCAAATAGTTCATTGCCTTCTTGCTATGGCTAAAAGCCTAAAAACGATGCTTTCAAAAAAGCTATCGATGCTTGGAAAAAATCTAGGAAAGCATAATAGTAAGCAATAGCATAGACAAGCCATTGAACTTTTTCAAAAAATGCCTCAAAGAAAAGTGGTCTCATGGTGATGGAATGCCATGACAAGCCATAGACAAGGCAGTGAATTGTTTGATAATATGCCTCAACTACTTGCATTTGACAACTTTTTCCTGGAGTGAAAATTCGCCACCATAGGAAAAAGCCTCTGAGATAGAAAAAACCGAGCAAGGTTATTGTAGAGGGGCCCAACATGATACCATAGGATCAAACAAGAAGTTTCTAAGCATCATGATGTCTAAGTAATAGCATGTTGAAGTTCGTAGCCATTTTGCAGTTTGGACCCTTAAGGGATTGATCCGGTTGAACGTAGCTTGGAGCGATTCCGTGTGTTTAGGTGCAAAAGAGGACCATTCCAAGCATAAACGTACCCACCCGGATGCGTTGGAATAGTTTGTTTGGTCACACGAGCTGCAGAACGAAAGTTGCACCACTTTGCAACTTTCAACTACTTGCATTTGACAACTTTTTCCCCGAGTGACAATTCGCTAGCATAGGAAAAAGCCTCTGAGATAGCGAAAACCGAGAAAGGTTATTGTAGATGGGCCCAATGTGATCTTGTAGGATCAGACGAGAAGTTTCTAAGCATCATGGTGTCTGAGTAATAGCATGCTGAATTTTGTAGCCATTTTGCACTTTGGACCCTTAAGGATTGATCCGATTGAATGTAGCTTGGAGTGATTCCGCGTGTTTAGGTGTGAAAGAGGACCATTCATAGTGTAAACATACCCACTCAGATGTGTTGGAACAGTTTGTTTGGTCACATGAGCTATAGAACGAAAGTTGCACCACTTTGCAACTTTCAACTACTTGCATTTGACAACTTTTTCCTTGAGTGAAAATTCCCCACCATAGGAAAAAGTCTCCGAGATAGAAAAAACCGAGAGAGGTTATTATAGATGGGGCCAACATGAACTCATAGGTTTAGATGAGAAGTTTCTAAGCATCACGGTGTCCAAGTAATAGCATGCTAAATTTCACAGCCATTTTGCACTTTGGACCCTTAAGGGATCGATCTGGTTGAACGTAGCTCAGAGCGATTCCACGTGTTTAGGTGTGAAAGAGGACTATTCCTAGCGTAAACGTACCCACCTAGATGCATTGGAACAATTATTTTGGTCACACGAGTAGTAGAAAAAAAGTTGCACCACTTTGCAACTTTCAACTACTTGCACTTGACAACTTTTTGCTCGAGTGAAAATTCGCCACCATAGGAAAAAGCCTTCGAGATAGAAAAAACCAAGAAAGGTTATTGTAGAGGGGTCCAACATGAACTCATAGGTTTAGATGAGAAGTTTCTCAGCATCATGGTGTCCGAGTAATAGCATGCTGAATTTCACAGCCATTTTACACTTTGGACCCTTAAGGGATCGATCCGGTTGAACGTAGCTCAGAGTGATTCCGCGTGTTTAGGTGTGAAAGAGGACCATTCCTAGTGTAAAGGTACCCAACCAGATGCATTGGAATAGTTTTTTTGGTCACACGAGCTGCAAAACAAAAGTTGCACCACTTTGCAACTTTCAACTACTTGCATTTGACAACTTTTTCCTCGAGTGAAAATTCGCCACCATAGGAAAAAGCCTTCGAGATAGCGAAAACCGGGAAAGGTTATTGTAGAGGGGCCCAACATGAACCCGTAGGTTTAGATGAGAAGTTTCTAAGCATCATGGTGTCCAAGTAATAGCATGTTGAAGTTCACAACCATTTTGCACTTTGGACCCTTAAGGGATCGATCCGGTTGAACGTAGCTCGAAGCGATTCCGCATGTTTAGGTGTGAAAGAGGACCATTCCTAGTGTAAACGTACCCACCCAGATGTGTTGGAATAGTTTGTTTGGTCACACGAGCTACCAAACAAAAGTTGCACCACTTTGCAACTTTTAACTACTTGTATTTGACAACTTTTTCCTCGAGTGAAAATTCGCCACCATAGTAAAAAGCCTCCGAGATAGCGAAAACCGAGAAAGGTTATTGTAGAGGGGCCCAATGTGAACTTGTAGGTTTAGACAAGAATTTTCTAAGCATCACGGTGTTTGAGTAATAGCATGCTGAATTTCGCAGCCATTTTGCACTTTTGACCCTTAAGGGATCGATCCGGTTGAACGTAGCTTAGAGCGATTCCGCATGTTTAGGTGTGAAAGAGGACCATTCCTAGCGTAAACGTACCCACCCAGATGCGTTGGAATAGTTTTTTTGGTCACACGAGCTGCAAAACGAAAGTTGCACCACTTTGCAACTTTCAACTACTTGCATTTGACAACTTTTTCCTCGAGTGAAAATTCGCCACCATAGGAAAAAGCCTCCGAGATAGAAAAAACTAAGAAAGGTTATTGTAGAGGGGCCCAACATAAACTCGTAGGTTTAGACGAAAAGTTTCTAATTGTCACAGTGTTCGAGTAATAGCATGCTAAATTTCACAGCCATTTTGCACTTTGGACCCTTAAGGGATCGATCCAGTTGAACATAGCTCGGAGCAATTCCGCATGTTAAGGTGTGAAAGAGGACCATTCCTAGCGTAAACTTATCCACCCAGATGCGTTGGAATATATTTTTTGGTCACACGAGCTGTAGAACGAAAGTTGCACCACTTTGCAACTTTCAACTACTTGCATTTGACAACTTTTTTCTCGAGTAAAAATTTGCCACCATAGGAAAAAGCCTCCAAGATAGCGAAAACCAAGAAAGGTTATTGTAGAGGGGCCCAACTTAAACTTGTAGGTTTAGACAAATATTTCATAATCACCATGATTTACGAGTAATACCCAGTCAAATATTGTTGCCCTTTTGCACTTTGCACCCTTAAGGGATCGAGTCGGTTGAACCATAGTAGCTGTTTTGTTGAATGTCATACCCTAAGGTATGTTAGAGATGACCTAGGTTGCATCGATTTCTCACTGAGAGGCTTAACATAAAATGTGTAGCATATAAAAATCCGATAAATCTAGGAGATGGAAGAGAAAGAGAAGATTGACAACCAGAAAATGCACCAGCAACCAATGTTTCTCATACCACTGAACACTTACACCAACAACCGATGTTGTTCTTTTCTTATATACTTTGACAAACTTTAGTATTACCTACAGTCACAATCAAAAAAGGATCAATGACAGTCGTAAATGCATATGACATCAAACAGTAATCGTGAAAAAGCCTTATTGCAAGGTGTTGGTCCAAAAGAGTGATCAATAACATGGATTTACAAACTCAATGTGCATACTTACAAATCAATCTAGGGAACCATCTAGGTCTACTCTAGTCTTTATTATGTCGAGTATTGCCTTGTGGTCAGACTCACGCACTTTCCACAAGTTCTTGTTCATAGGTTTACCCTTATATTTGATCAAATGAACATTGGTGGCGACGACAAGGTTGGAATACTGAAGAATTTTCCGATGCGTGTCGAAGTCCTCAAACAACCAAACTACAACATTCTTAATTGGATACCTTCGAAGCCACATTCCAGTAACAACCACCGAACTTGTAGGATATTCTATGTTTTCTCTGTCTATAACTGGGGACTCTAATTTCTTTTTGGCCTTGATACAACGGCACAAGTAACAATCTGTACCCTCTTCATTGTCTTCATTTGTAATTACCGCATAAACGTGCCCTGCATTGATATGTTCATCTTGTTAGATTTATTTACTGAGTAACATAATAAAACTTGTAAGTAAGATATATTAACTGGTTCTAGTAGGTCCGATACATGATCAAAGTCAATGGATGATTGCATCTCCGTGATTTGTAGAGCCGTCGGGAGCTGATAAGTGTCAAGTGGGGTTAGACTTCTTACAAACCATTCATCAACTCACTCTGTTGACTCGCAATCATTCCATGATTGAATTGTACATGCATAACAAAAGCATGCCATCTTCCTTGTATGGATAGTCCATGTACCTACATTGGAGCTTCTAAAAGAGTGTAGCTTGCTCGATCCTATTAGTGTACAACAATCCTCATATTTTGCAATGTTAGTATCATCTACTAAATGAAAAAATCTACGAACTAAAGAATTTCCTTCACTACCTGGACCCATTGAACCATTGCACCACTGGACAATTGATCTTGCATCTTTCAACTTTACACTGTTTGTGTACTTTAACTCTTCTCATGCTAGGGCTCTTTTGATACATGCACCTGCTCCATCATGCTCCCCCTTTTCATGCCCGACCTCTGAGAAGTTCCACATATGTTGAACACCACTATCCTATGCATCATGCTCAACTAGTAAAACATTCTGGTGTTCTTGAATTGTGATGTACAATTATCTAACCATATGATATGTTGACTAAATGGTATGCCCCTGCTAGCCAGATCGACATAGAACATATGAAAGCAACCTTCAACAAACTTTGCAGAATGTGTGCGATCATCACTGATGTAAAAGTGATACTCCCTCAATACTTTCCTATTTTCATCTATACTATCATTTTCATGAATGAATGCTATATGTACAAATATAGAAACCTGCACAGAGTTGTAGTATTGTGATTGCACCTCGTTCTGTGGTTGTAGTGTGTAGTTCTTAGTGAAGTCAACAACTGAAATGATATGACAAAGTGGAAAAGTGTCCTTGCATAACTTGAACTGTGAGTCAAACCATTGTGCTATGTGTGTATGCATTGCATAATCATAAACCACCCGATCACGAAAAATTCCCATAAACTAATACACTGGAATCTTATCACTAACCAATTAACACTTCTTTGCTTCTTTCCCATCTCTTAGACTATATGCCACTGTTGTATATTTGCCAAATTCCACAATTTTGTCTCCAATTGTGTGTGTACTAGCCATGTATTGGAAAATTGGAAAATGTTGTATACCACCACAATGATCACATGTGCCATCCAAACATGATTTTTTGTAAAAAATTTGACCATCCTCTCTTTCACATAAAATGGAAGACAAAAATTTCCTTGACGATTTAGGTGGAGGCATTATGTTACATTCCTGCAAAACATTGTCAGTATGCATATCTACACATATACGTCGATCAACATCATAATGGTTAGGAAACTCAATATGAACCCTACAACAACAAGTAGTGCGTGTGTGATTTATTTTGACATAAAAAGGCTTTAGCATTTCAAAATACATTTGGCATATTTTAATTTCAGGAAACTTTTGTACAAAATCAGCAAAAAATTGGGTTTGAGTGTTATCCAAATAATGCATTGGATGTGGCTCACGGTTTATACTACCAATTCTCCTTCTTACAACATCTCTTTGATTAGGAGATTTCCTTGTGTTATCCTTCCAATAATTCACAATTAAAGATCTCAAGCCTTGAGCAATTCTTGTGTCTTTCCGTGGCACTCTACCCGAAAATGCCCATAACTCATTGCTATTTGGATCCTCCACTCTTTCACGCCTTCCTTTGGCTCTCATTAGAGATGATCTACTTATTTTCAAAGACTTACTTGCCTTTGTAATGTTCACCTTGTTCCTTGTTTGACTGCTTAACAGTGTTGTTGTCATCACACGTCGTGTGGCACAACTATCCTTCATGCGTGAGGTGGAACCCATGCTCTCGTATGCACTCATCAAGTTCTTTACAATGGAATTTTCACTTGAGTCATTCAAAAATATTAGCCCAAGAGCCTTCATGGTGGGCCTAAATTTGAGTTTCCTCATCATTTCAACAAATAGTTGGCATCTTCCACCCTCACTTAGCTTCGCAGAAAACAAACTCCATATCCTTTCTGCATATCTTTGACATGTATGTTTTGGAATCTTATTAGGCATCCATTTCAAAAAATTGGAATCAATATCAATCAAAAATATAGGTTTTCTATGCAAAACTCTAGGAGGAGTTCTCAAATGTAAATTTGTGTCAATATTGGGAAGGTCAACAACATCGGGGATAGATCATGTACCTTCAATTAGAGGTGCAATTGATGGCATACCTTGAAATTGACATGTAAACGATGTTGTACCTCGAACTTGAGATGTGTTTGCTGATCTACATTCAAAACACAATGTTTTTGATGGTGTGTCATCAATTGGAGATGTGATTTCCGATGTACCTGGAAAACCACATGTTGTTGTCAATGTGTCTTCAACTGGAGATGTGCATTGAGCTTCACCTATGGTTGATGATGTGCCCCCAACTTTTGTATTCATTCCTATCCTTCCACGAACTTTCCTCATTCATGGCATTTGTTTTTCCAATTTGACATATCTCTTAGATTGCACATAAGTTTGTGGATGTATGGGCTGCAATTACTTTGCTTCACAAGCTACATTTTTTTATTCTCTTCTCCTTGCATTTTTAACTACATGCTCTTCTGGTGTTAGAGGCTTCGGTTGTTTCCTCGGCATGACCTTGAATGCTACATGTCCACAAACACACATAGAACAAAAGTAAGTAATGCATTTTACAAAAAAATTGATGCAAAGAGGGGTGGAAACCATTCAATATAGCAAATCAATGAGAATCACAAACCTAGGGTATAAATTGCTGCCACCTAAATGAAAACTAGAGACTCTTGTGTTTTTTTTTCTCAAAACCATTTTGATTATCAACAAATTCATGAATAATATGGATTCAAAGAAGGGTCTATGATGCTATATCTAATCATTATTCACTATTTCTTTGGAAATGAGGTTTTCCAAATTAGATGAAAATAAAAATTTTCCAAATTAGTTGGAAAAAGAATGAAATACAGTGAATTCCACTAGCCATGTTGGAAATGGACTACTATAAGCAATGCAAATAGAATTCATAAGTAAATTTATGTTAAGTAAATGTCATGTTTTTTTTTTTTTGTTCTTCAAACTCATAAAAATTGAACTTTTTTATGCAAATCCCATCTAATTCAATGTTGAATTCTAAGTCCAATTGTTATGATTAATAAAATCATTAAGGAAATTTAGTTTATATTGTCAAAAACAAACAAATATACTAAAGAAAAACATTTCAATTTACCAAAATGAATATATTACCTCAGATAATGTAAAATGATGTAGAAACTTCAAAATATCTTCTTCTACATTGTCTACCATGCAGATTGATGGTAAAAAGGTGATGGATCAAGCATAGATTGGTACAATATGAAGTCAACTACAAAAAAAAAGGCATTTCTGACTCGGATAAAGCGTTGAACCAGACAAACACAGGAGAATGTGGGCCTGAATCACAGTGTCAACCCTTATTTTTACTGTTTCAAGGTAAAACCCATTTGGCGAGAGCCAAATATGTTCCTCTAAAAAGGAGAGACTTCAGAGAGAGGGAGTGAAAGTGGGAGAGAGGGGGTGGGAAGGAGAGACCTAAGAAAGTAGTGTGGGAGGTAAGTGAGGCCTGACAGAGAGGGATTGTGACATAAGTGAGGCTTAATCCCTCAACCCTTAAACCCTAATCCATAGAGATAGAGAGAGAGTGAGAGAGAGGGAGGGAGAGGGAGTGGGAGGGAGACACCCGAGAGAGAAGGAGAGGGAGACAAAGTGGGAGAGAGGGGGTGGGAAAGAGATACCTAAGAGAGTAGGAGAGAGAGGGAGTGAGAGATAGAGGGATGGGAGAGATACAAGGAGTGAGAGAGAGAGAGACTTGAGAGATAGAGAGGGGGTGGGAGGGAGAGGGAGTACTCGGGGGAGAGGGAGTACTCAAGATAGAGGGATTCGAGAGAGATGGAGGGGGTGGGGGGAGATACATGAGATAGAGGGAGAGAGAGAGTGGGAGGGAGATATCTGAGAGAGGGAGAGAGAGAGGGAGAAAGACAGAGTGGGAGAGAGTGAGAGAGAGGGAGTGGGAGAGGGATGGGAGAGAGATAGAGGGAGTGAGTGAGTAAAATACCTAATAGAGGGATTAGGGTAGAGAGTTTAATTGGGTTTAAGGGTTTAAGTGTTGAGGAATTAGGGTATTGGTTTGAGGGTATTGGTTCAGGGTATTGGTTTGAACGTATAGGGTTTAAGGGAGATGGGAGAGAGATAGATGGATTGAGTGAGTGAGAGAGAGACCTAAGAGACAGAGAGGGGGTGGTATGGAGAGACTTTAAAGAGAGAGAGAGGGAGGGAGTGGGAGAGAGATAGAGGGAGGGATTGGGAGAGAGACAGAGGGAGGGAGGGTTAAGAGTAGAGGGTTTAATGGTTTAGGGTTTAAGGGTTAAGGGTTTAGGGTTTAGGGTAGAGGGGAGAGAGAGAGAAGGAAAGAAGGTAGAGATATTAAGAGTGAGGAGGCAAGGAGGGAGAGAGAAATAGGTAGAGAGAAGTAGATATGAAAGAAAATATAGAGGGAGAGCTAGGGATGGAGAGAGAGGTGAGAAAAAACAAAGAGAGGTCTAGGTAGATAGAGGTGGGAGGAGATAAAGATAAGTAGAGGGTAGAGTTTTAAGGGTAGAGGATAGAGTGTTTAAGGGTTTAAGGGCTAAGGGTTTAGGGTTTAGAGTTAAGGGTAAAGGAGAGAGAGATATAGGGAGTTAGTGAGAGAGAGAGAGAGAGGGAGGGAGTGGAAAAGTGATAGAGGGTAGAGGGTTAAGAGTTAATGGTAGAGGGTAGAGGGTATAGGGTAGAGGGTAGAAGGTTTAAGGGTTTAGGGTTGAGGGTAGAGGGTTTAGGGTATAGGTTTAAGGGTATATGGTTGAAGGATTAGCATTGAGGGTCTAATGTATAAGGTAAAGGGTATAAGGGTTCAAGGTTTAGGGTTTAAGGGTTGGAGGGAGGGAGAGATGGAGGGAGAGTCTTGAGAGAGATAGGGATGAAGTAGGAGAGAGCTAGAGGTTAGACGGTTAAAGGTAGAGGGTAGAGGGTTTAAGGGTTAAGGTTTTAGGTTTTAGGGTTTAGGGGAGAGGGGAGAGATATAGAGGGAGTGAGTGAGTGAGTGAGTGAGTGAGTGAGAGAGAGATACCTAAGAGAGGGAGAGGGGGTAGGAGGGAGAGTCTTGAGAGAGAGAGTGAGGAAGGGAGTGGGAGAGAGATAGAGGGTAAAGGGTTAAGGGTAGATGGTTAAGGGTTGAGGGTAGAGGGTTTAAGGGTTAAGGGTAGAGGGATAAGGGTAGAGGGGAGAGACATAGAAGGAGTGAGTGAGTGAGTGAGAGAGACTTGAGAGAGGGAGAGGGGGTAGCAGGGAGAGAATTGAGAGAGAGAGAGAAGGAGAGGGAGAGGGAGTGGGAGAGAGATAGAGGGTAGATGGTAGAGGGTTTTAAGTGTTTAGGGTTTACGGTTAAGGGTAGAGAGAGAGAGAGGTAGAGAGGGAAAGAAGGTAGAGATATTGAGAGAGAGGAGGCAAGGAGGGAGGGAGAAATAGGTATAGAGGGACAAATAGGTAGACCCTTAAATCCTAATCCCTCAACCCCCATACCCTCTTAATCCCTCAACCCTCAACCCTTAAACCCTAATCCATCAACCCCATACCCTCTTAATCCCTCAACCATCAACCCTCAACCATTAAACCCTAATCCCTCAACTCCCATAACCTCTTAATCCCTCAAACCTCAACCCTTCAACCCTAATCCCTTGACCCCTATACCCTCTTAATCCCTCAACCCTCAACCTTTAACCCTTAAACCCTAATCCATAGAGATAGAGAACGAGAGTGAGAGAGAGGGAGGGAGAGGGGGTGGGAGGGAGACAAACGAGAGAGAAGGAGAGGGAGACAAAGAGGGAGTGAGAGATAGATAGATGGGAGAGATACAAGGAGTGAGAGAGAGAGACTTGAGAGATAGAGAGGGGGTGGGAGGGAGAGGGAGTACTCAGGATAGAGGGATTCAAGAGAGATGGAAGGGGTGAGGGGAGATACATGAGATAGAGGGAGAGAGAGAGAGTGGGAGGGAGATATCTGAGAGAGGGAGAGAGAGAGGGAGAAAGATAGAGTGGGAGAGAGTGAGAGAGAGGGAGTGGGAGAGGGAATGGGAGAGAGATAGAGGGAGTGAGTGAGTGACATACCTAATAGAGGGATTAGGGTAGAGATTTTAATTGGGTTTAAGGGTTTAAGTGTTGAGGGATTAGGGTTGAGGTTATTGGGTTGAGGGTAGAGGGTAGAGGGTAGAGGCTTTAAGGGTTTAGGATTTAAGGGTTGAGGGTTGATGGTTTAGGGTATAGGGTTGAGTGTTTAAGGTTTTAAGGGTTGAGGGTATAGGGTTGAGGTATTAGGGAAGAGAAGGTGGGATGTATGCAGGGAGAGATGGAGGGAGAAGTGAGATAGAGATAAGGAGAGAAGAGGAGGGATGGACAAAGATAGATGAGGGTTGAGGATCCAATGTATAGAGTAGATCGTTGAAAATTGAAGGTATAGGGTTGAGGACCTATAGGGTTGATGGTTTAGGGTATTGGTTTGAGGGTATAGGGTTTAAGGGAGATGGGAGATAGATAGATAGATGGATTGAGTGAGTGAGAGAGAGACCTGAGAGAGGGAGAGGGGTAGGATGGAGAGACTTGAAAGAGAGAGAGAGGGAGGGAGTGGGAGAGAGATAGAGAGAGGGAGGGTTAAGGGTAGAGGGTAGAGGGTTTAATGGTCTAGGGTTTAAGGGTTAAGGGTTTAGGGTAGAGGGGAGAGAGATAGAGGGAGTGAGTGAGTGTGTGAGAAAGAGATACCTAAGAGAGAGAGAGAGGGAGTGAGTGAGAGGGGGTGGGAAGGAGAGACCTAAGAAAGTAGGGTGGGAGGTAAGTGAGGCCTGACAGAGAGGGATTGTGAGATAAGTGAGGCCTAATCCCTCAACCCCTATAACCTCTTAATACCTCCACCCTCAACCCTCAACCCTCAACCCTTAAAACCTAATCCATCAACCCCCATACCCTCTTAATCCCTCAACCCTCAACCCTTAACCCTTAAACCCTAATCCCTCAACCCCCATACCCTCCTAATCCCTCTACCCTCAACCCTCAACCCTTAAACCCTAATCCATCAACCCTAAACCCTTAACCCTTAAACCCTAATCCCTCAACCCCCATACCCTCCTAATCCCTCAACCCCCATATCCTCTTAATCCCTCAACCCCTCAAACCTCAACCCTTAAACCCTAATCAGTCAACCCCTCTATAATATTAATCCCTCAACCCTTAACCCTTACCCCTCAAACCTTAAACCCTAATCCCTCAACCCCTATACCATGTCAACCCTCTCTATACATTCCTCTCACTCCATCACTCTCTCTCTCCATCCCTCTCTATCTCAATTATGCATCCTTCCCTACCTCTTTCCCTCTCTACTCTCTATCTCTCCTATCCCTTCCTCTACCTACCTCTCTCTCTGTCTCTCTATCCCTCTCTTTCTCTCTCACTCTCTCCTCTCTATCTCTACCTATCACCCCTCCTCTCTAAATCACCATTCCCTCTCTCCTAGTTTCCCTCCTTACCTCTCACTCCCTCCTCTCTAAATCACCATTCTCTCTCTATCCCATTTTCCCTCATTCCCTCTTTATTTCTCACTTATCCCTTTCTACCTCTCCCTCCCTCCAACCTCCCTCTCTCTCTTTATCTGTATTTCCCATTATCTCCTCACCTCTCTACTCTCTATCTCACCACTCTCTCCATCTCACTCTCCCTCCTATCCATCCCTCTCTCCTTCCATCTCTACCTACCTCTCACTCCACTACCTACCACTCTCTCCCTCACCCATCTTTCTCTCTTACTCTCTTTTTCCCTCTCTACTCTATATCTCTCCCCCTTCCCTCTCTAATCTATTTCTCTCTCTCCCCTTCCTCTGTCCCCTCATTTTCTCTCCTCTCACTCTCTCTCCCTCTCACACACACTCACCTCTATCTCCTCCTTTCCTCTCCCACCATCCCTCCACTCTCCACTTCTCTCTATCTATCATCTCTCTCTACATCTCCTTCCCTCTATATTTATCTTTATCTCCCCTCTCCCTCCTCTCTTTACCCACTTCTCCCTCCATCACTCTATATCTCAACCGTCTCTCTCTCTCTCTCTCACACACACACACATCTCTATCTCCTCCCTACTTGTCCCTCCCTCCCCTCTCTAATTATCTCTATCTCTCCTCTCTCTACATCTCCTACCCTCTCTACCTATATTTATCTCCCCTATCCCTTTTTTTAGCTACCTCTCCTTTCATCACTCTGTATCTCACCTATGTTCCCCTACCTACCTAGAGTTGAGGTATTAAGGGTCAAGGGTTGATAATTGAGGGTTGAGGGTTTAATTTATAGGGTAGAGGGTAGAGGGTAGAGGGTAGAGGGTAGAGGGTTTAGGGGTTGAGAGTTGAGGGTTGAGGGTTGAGGGTTGAAGGTTGAGGGTTGAGGGTTGAGGGTTGAGGGTTGAGGGTTGAGGGTTGAGGGTTGAGTGTTTAAGGGTTTAAGGGTTGATTTCCATAAGAAACTTAAGTGATTTTCCACTATTTTCATAAAAAACCCTAAGGTTTTTCCATCTAGACCTATCATTTTCCTATCTTTCCATATAAAATTCATTTTTCCCCTTTCCAAAAAATACTCATATACTTTATATCACTACCGCTCCCTTAAAAAATCACTTTATATAATATTTACCGCCCAACTGTGGACTCATACATGGGGTCCCACGGTATGGCGATAATTTTTTGGGGGAGTCACATTAACTCTTACTGCTATACCACGAGGGGACATCATACTGTTCACAGTAGCGTGGTGGTCGAGTAGCAGCTAACGGAGCAGGCATGAGAAGTTTACCGTGCCACCGCGCATGGTTAAACCACAGACCACAGTGATCGCGGTAAATAGGTAGCGGTTGGTGAAGGGTGATAGTGGATGGTTAGTGGGCGGTCGGTGAATTAGCCAGCAGTTTGTAGAGTGGCTACCGTGGTACCGCTGGCAGTCAGGTCGGTGACCATGGTAGTGTGGTGGCGATGAGAAAACTATAGCGGCGTCGATCAAAGCGGTTACTGCGTTACTGCGTGTCGTTAAACCACAGACTGTGGTGACCGCGGTAACGGTAGCGGTCGACGAAGGTAGTCAATGGAGGATAGCAGGGAGTAGTTAATGGTTGGCACTGGTAGTTAAGGGTGGCTACCATAGTACCGCTGACAGTCATCCCAGTGACCGCAATAGCACGGTAAAGGATCATTGAGGCAATAAACGTGGGGAGTAAAAAGGACACCATGATACCACATGAAGAAAAGTCAAGCCCAAAGTAGAGCCGTAACAATAAAGATAATAAGGCCACGGGAAGATAAAAATAAATGATTTGATTATGTATTATATATTTTTAGTATTATATTATTATTGTTATTTATTTTTATGATATAATAATATTTTTATGTTATGATTTTTTTGTTATATATTTACTATTATAGTGCTATATTTGTATTAATACATTACTATTACAATTAATAATATATTATTAATATTTAAATTATTATATTATTCATAATATTGTATTATTACTTTGATATTACTATTATATTATTCTACTATTATAATATTCTATTACTCTTATTATTATAATATTATTATTCTTATTATATGATTTTTGAAATATTATACTTACTAAATTATATTTATCCTTAATATTATATTATTAATAAAATATGATTAATTGTAGTATTAAATTATTGTTTTATTATTATACTAATGTTATTATGTTATATTATATTAATTTTATTATATATTTATTATTATTATATTATTATTATTATTATATTATTATATTATATTATATTATATTTTTATTATATTATACTATATTATATTATATTATATTATTATTATATTATTATTATATTATAAATACTATTGACGAATTTTTAGGAAAAGTGGAAATTAACTATTATTTTGCCTATTTGTTAGAAAGCTGAACTATTATTTTACCTTTTTTTAAGAAATTAAGCTAAAAATAATGACATACACATAGGTGCACCCTCAACCCTCAACCCTTAACCCTTACCCCTCAAACCTTAAACCCTAATCCCTCAACCCCTATACCATGTCAACCCTTAACCCTCAACCCTTAAACCCTAATCCCTCAACCCCTATACCCTCTTAATCACTGTGAGAGGGAGAGGGTATAGGAGTGGGAGACTTGAAAAAGAGAGAGAGGAAGATGGGGTAGGACAAAGATACTTGAGAGAGAGAAAGAGGGATATAGGGTGGGAAGGAGAGACATTAGAGAGAGGGAGAGAGAAAACATGGGAGAGAGAGAGAGGGGGTGAGAGAGAGAGAGGGAGGGAGAGGGGGTGGGAGGGAGAAACCTAAGATAGAGGGAGAGGGAGAGAGGTTGGGAGGGAGACACCTGAGAGATAAGGAGAGGGAGAAAAAGTGGGAGATAGGGGGTGGAAAGGAGATACCTAAGAGAGTAGGAGAGAGAGGGAGTGAGAGACCTGGGGGAGGGAGAGGGGGTAGGAGGGAGAGACTGAGAGATAGGGGAGGGAGGGAGGGAGTGAGAGAAATAAAGGGTAGAGGATTCAAGGATTTAGAGTTTAAGGGTTAAGGGTTGAGGGTTAAGGGTATATGGGGGAGAGATAGAGGGATTTAGTGAGAGAGAGAGAGAGAGAGGGAGGGAGTTAGAGAGAGATTGAGGGTATAGGGTTAAGGGTAGAGGGTAGAGGGTTAAAGGTAGAGGGGAGAGAGATAGGAGTGATTGAGTGAGTGAGATACCTGAGAGAGGGAGAGGGGTAAGGAGGGAGAGAATTGAGAGAGAGATAGGGAGGGAGGGAGAGAAGGAGTGAGAGAGAGATAAAGGGTAGAGGGTTTAAAGGTTTATATTTTAAGGGTTAAGGGTTTAGGGTTATGGGTAGAGGGGAGAGACATAGAAAGAGTGAATGAGTGAGAGAGAGACCTAAAAGAGGGAGAGGAAGTAGGAGGGAGAGACTTGAGAGAGAGAGAGAGGGAGGGAGGGAATTGGAGATAGATAGAGGGTAAAGGGTAGAGGGTTTAATGGTTAAGGGTTAAGGATGGAGGGGAGATAGATAGAGAGAGTGAGTGAGAGAGAGAGACTTGAGAGAGGGAGAGGAAGTAGGAGGGAGAGAATTGAGAGAGATAGAGGGTAGAGGGTAGAGGTTAGAGGGTAGAGGGTAGAGTTTTTAAGGGTTTAGGGTTTAAGGGTTAAGGGTTAAGGGTTTAGGGTTAAGGGTATAGTGGAGAGAGATAGAGGGAGAGAGAGACCTAAGAGAGAGAGGGGGGTAGGAGGGAGATTCTTGAGAGAGAGGGGGATAAGGGAGAGTCTATATATCTCCCCTCCCTCTCTCTCTCTCTCAAGTCTCTCCGTCCTACTCCCTCTCCCTCTCTCAATTCTCTCTCTCTCTCTCAGTCACTCCCTCTATCTCTATCCCCTCTACCCTTAACCCTAAACCATTAACCCTTAAACATTGAACCCTCCACCCTTAACCATCCCACCCTCTTTCTCTCTCCCAAGTCTCTCTCTCCTACTACCTCTCCCTCTCTTAGGTCTCTCTCACTCACTCACTCACTCCCTCTATCTTTCTCCCCTCTACCCTTAACCCTTAATCCTTTATCCTTAACCCTTAAAACCTAAACCATTAAAACCTTTTAACCTCTACCCTTAACCATGCCTCTCTCTATCTCTCTCCCACTCCCTCCCTTTCACCCTAATCCATCAACCCTTATACCCTCTTAATCCATCAACCCTCAACCCTTAACCCTTAAAACCTAATCCATAGAGACAAAGAGAGAGAGTGAGACAGAGGGATGGAGAGGGGGTGGGAGGGAGAAACCTAAGAGAGAGGGAGAGGGGATGGGAGGGAGAAACCTAAGAGAGAGGGAGAGGGAGAGATGGTGGGAGGGAGACACTCGAGAGAGAAGGAGAGGGAGACAAAGTGGGAGAGAGTGGGTGGGAAGGAGATATCTAACAGAGTAGGAGAGAGAACTGAGAGAGGGAGAGGGGGTAAGATGGAGAGACTTGAAAAAGAGATATAGTGAGGGAGTGGGAGAGAGACAAAGGGAGGGAGGGTTAAGGTTAGAGGGTAGAGGGTTTAATGGTTTAGGGTTTAAGGGTGAAGGCTTTAGGGTTTCGGGTAGAGGGGAGAGAGATAGAGGGAGTGAGTGAGTGTGTGAGAAAGAGAGACTTGAGAGAGGGAGAGGGGGAGAGGGGGTAGGAGGGAGAGTCTTGAGAGAGAGAGGGAGGGAGTGGGAGAGAGTTAGAGGGTAGAGGGTTAAGGGTAGATGGTTAAGGGTAGAGGGTAGAGGGTTTAGGGTTTAGGGTAGAGAGGAGAGAGGGAGAGAGAGGGAGAGAGATAGATAGAGAGGGAGAGAGAGAGTGAGGGAAAGAACATAGAGATATTGAGAGAGAGGAGGCAAGGAGGGAGAGAGAAATAGGTATAGAGGGACAAATAGGTAGAGAGAAGCAGATATGAAAGCAAAGATAGAGGGAGAGGTAGGGATGGAGAGAGAGGTGAGAAAAAATAAAGAGAGGCCTAGGTAGATAGAGTTTGGAGGAGATAAAGAGAAGTAGAGGGTAGACTTAAGGGTAGAGGGTAGAGTGTTTAGGGGTTTAAGGGCTAAGGGTTTATGGTTTAGAGTAAAGGGTAAAGGAGAGAGAGATATAGGGAGTTAGTGAGAGAGAGAGAGAGGGAGGGTAGAGGGTAGAGGGTTAAGGGTAGAGGGGAGAGAGATAGAAGGAGTGAATGAGTGAGAGAGAGACCTAAAATAGGGAGAGGAAGTAGGAGGGAGAGACTTGAGAGAGAGAGAGAGGGAGGGAGGGAATTGGAGAGAGATAGAGGGTAGAGGGTTAAGGGTAGAAGGGAGAGAGATAAAAGGAGTGAGTGAGAGAGAGCGACCTAGCAGAGGGAGAGGGGGTAGGAGGGAGAGACTTGATAGAGAGAGAGAGGGAGGGGAGGGAGTGGAGAAAGGAGGGTAGAGGGTTAAGGGGTGTTTATAGGAGGTTTTGCCTGCTCTGTGGATAATTTTAGGGTTTAGGTTTAGGTTGAGCAGAGGGGAGAGAGATGAGGAGTGAGGATGAGTGAGTGAGAGACTCAAGAGAGAGGAGAGAGGGGGGGATAAGGGACATTCATTTTACTCCCCTCCCTCTCTCAATTCTCTCCCTCCTACCCCCTCTCCCTCTCTCAATTCTCTCTCTCTCTTAGTCACTCCCTCTATCTCTATCCCCTCTATCCTTAACCCTAAACCCTTAACCCTTAACATTGAACCCTCTACCCTCTACTGTCTACCCTTAACCACCCCACCCTCTTTCTTTCTCCCAAGTCTCTCTCTCCTACCACCTCTCCCTCTCTTAGGTCTCTCTCACTCACTCACTCACTCCCTCTATCTTTCTCCCCTCTACCCTTAACCCTTAATCATTTATCCTTAACCCTTAAAACCCAAACCATTAAACCCTTTTACCCTCCACCCTTAACCCTAAACCCTAAACCCTTAACCATTAAACCCTAAACCCTCTACCCTATACCCTTAACCCTCCCTCCCTCTATCTCTCTCCAACACCCTCCATTCCTCTCTCTCTCTCAACCCTCCTACCCCCTCTCCCCTATCCCTCTCTTAGGTCTCTTTCTCACTCACTCCCTCTATCTCTCTCTCCTCTACCCTTAAGCCTAAACCCTAAACCCTTAAACCTTAAACCCTTTTACCCTCTACCCTCTACCCTTAACCATGCCTCCCTATATATCTCTCCCACTCCCTCCCTCTCTCTCTCAAGTATCTCCCTCTTTCGGGTAGAGGGTAGAGGGGAGAGACAAAGGAAGTGACTAAGAGAGATATACTTGAGAGAGGGAGAGGGTTGAGAGAGAGAGAGATGGAGGGAGTGGGAGAGAGATAGAGGGAGGGAGGGTAGAAGGTTTAAGGGTTTAGGGTTTAGGGTTAAGGGTAGAGGGGAGAGAGAGATATGGAGTGAGTGAGAGAGAGAGACCTGAGAGAGGGAGAGGGGGGAGGAGGGAGAGGCTTGAGAGAGAGA